>BMAO01028596.1:0-19187 GCA_019973975.1 Trichonephila clavata | reverse complement strand
GAAAATGTTCTTTTGAGCATCGTCTAGGATTCCCCCAAATTGAAAGTACATCCTCTTGAAAACAATATTGACTTGCAAGTATAAAACGATCTATGATATCTATGCTATCATCATGAATTATGGCTTTCGTGGTCTTCTGTCTTCGATCTTATTATCTTGAGTCCATTGAAAATGATTATACAAGTTTTTCGTAGACTTAATTGCAGTTTTGTGTGGTCTTGAAACCATATGTAAGATTCTATGAGAACTAGTCTAACTAAGCCACTATTTCTTTTTTGAACATATTGGGCAATGAAGAGTGGACAATTTTTGGTTTAAGAGAATTCCCACTGTTTATTGGGTAGGGAGTGAAATTTGCCATCGCCTTTGAAGCGATGTTTGTATTCTTGAGATAAAGTTGGATTAATTTGTTTTAAAAAAAAATCATGTATCTTTGCGCGCCTTAGCAATATGGTAGGTTCTTCCCAAGCAACGCCTCTATTTCCTCACTGGACCAAATACAGGCGTGAATATTCGTGGGTATTCGTGAAAAGTCTTACAACTGGGTCGTTGAATCTTGAAGGCAATGTTAGACAAATACATCTGAGTAACGATAGGAACGAGTTGGCAGTTGCATAATGAGAAAACCTGACAATATTTCTCTTCTACTTGAAATTAGATCTAGAATTAAAAAAAGGCAACATTAATCAAGATGTACTTAATATGCACAACAATAAGGGGAAATATGCCTTTAAATAAAAATAGATTGAAACACATCATGTGTTAACCGCATAAAAAACGTAGAAAAGTAGAATTGATTCGAAAAATTAATTACTAACTCATTTTAAAAAAGTGTTACAGTTTTTTTTATTTCATACAAAATGAATATCATTATTTTGTAGAATAACAAATTTCCAGTTTACGGGATTTCCCTCAGAAATATTAGATAAGCTCAAATTTATGGCGCCTGTTGCCAATAGCGTTCCTTGTTTTGGAAACTGCAACGTTAAAATTAATAATTGAAATCAATTTTCATCAACTCGTGGAAAATTTTAGAAAGATATTGCATCAAAGTGATACACTCTAAAAACCGTATATTGTTTTTTTTTCATAACGAAATCTTTCTTTTCAAACGGGGACTGATACCCTTCCTCACTTACGCAGCTCTATGAGGAGTCTTGCATCAATGATCCCTAGAAAGAAAATCCAAGTTCTCTCTGGAGAAAAAAGTATTTGGAATACTAAGCGGAAAGCATAGTGTAAGCGAGCTGTGGTCGCCCTTTCTATACTAAATCCAAAGAGTAGGATTCATAGAAAGGTGGAAGAGGTCCATTTTACTGCTGATGACTTAACAAGTTGAAAAAGCAGGAGCGTCCAAAAGAATAATTAAGCTAAGTGCTTCTATATATCTATTAAGATGAATATGTTTTATTGCTCCTCGGATTTAGTTATCAGAGAGCCTTCTCATGAATTCTCAGTAAGTGCTAAGTAAAAGTAATTAACTTTTGATCATGTTCTTTCTTACTTGAACCCTCCACACTCGAGACCGACAGGTCGCGACACTCTAAAGAAAACTTTTACTTCAATGTTAAAAAATAAGATAGAAGAAAAAAATTTCCAGATTATAAAAATGCACTGATGTCAACTCTTGGGGATTCATCAATGACTGGCACTCTGTTGGTTTTATCTCAGTGTTTTTGAAACGTGACTTACCGCATTTCCTTTCTTATCATTGTATTATTCTCAAACAGGCCCACTGTTGTAAAATTCTAAGAATCCATCATGTTATGGGAATCTGCATGAAAATTAAAATCTCAATTAGAGGAAGAGGTTTTCATAGAAGAATGTTCTGCCCCGACTATAAGGAAACGTATCTGATTACGGGAAATGATACACCATGCAGATGTTCGTCGGTTAAGTTCGAATATGTTTACTAAGTTTCAGGGATCAACAGCATATAGTAAAAGATTTTTTTAAAATTCAAAATATGAAGCGAATGCTGAACTAGTGATGACGTTTGTATGGGATGTAGCTTTTGTTGTGGGTAATACAAGCCATCTTAATCAATTTAACTCTGAATTACAATGAAAAGAATAAAAAAGTAGTAAAATTGATTGGATTGTTTAATACTTTTTAAAAAATATTTAAAGCTAACATCTTGCAGTTGATGAAATTTAATTAAAAAAACTCACAAATATTTCTAAAACTTTGTTTAAAACGGAGCTACATTAAATAAAGAGAAATACTATGATGAAATGAAAAAACTTCTCTCCGAATATAAAGACATTTTCAAGAATATAAGTGACTACAATCAATAGTTACAGTCATGTGTTATCCATTTGTCAAAGTTGATGTGGAAAAAATCGAATTCATTTGACTCTTAAAAACACAAAGTGACGAACGAGCCACTTCGGGGGGTGGGAGTTATTAAAATCATATGTGATTTCTGATGCAGGCTTTCCTAATTAGTCCTAACAATCAGATGATGCAGGATTGGATCATTCTTAATTTAAAAACTCTTTACTTTAGTTTTGGAGAGATAAGGTTATTCTGAAATTCCGTTTAGTTGTGTAAACTAGAAATTAATTATCTCGCAGAAAACTTGGAGATGTGAAGATCGTAATGGATTAAAATTCCTTGAGAGAATAACGGGAATTATTACAAAAATTAATACCAAACTAGTTAATGTTGTATTATATGAAAAGCGTTTTTTAAATCAAAATTTCTGATTATATACTTAGAGAACATTCTAGAATGCAAATAGCAAAGAGCTTGGAGATTTCTTTAGAACATTTATAAAATATGTTTTCTCAAATCAAAAGATGAAAATGTACTTTTTAAATATCCTTTTTCATCAGAAATCTAACAAAGTGAACTAGACAAAACTTTTTACTTTCAGTTAAACCGTATGCAGAATAAAAACTCTTACCTAAAATACCAAGAAAAATTAACTTACTATGATAAAAAAAAACTTTAACGAATCAAAACCATTTCGTAAGAAATTAATTGTAATGAATATTATGTATCGATGTGAAGATGAGATTCATTTTTCGCATTGTAATATTTGAGACTAAAGGTTTCTTAATAATGATCACATTACTTATTTAAGTTTAATATCAGGAAGAGTTTTTTTCAGTGTGCTATGCGACCAAGTTCCAAAACAAAAAAAAGGATTTATTTTAATACCACATTTTTATATGCAAGCACAAAGAGGTGGAAACGTAATATAAAAACATAATAAAGTGTTCAAGGGAAGGGAATTATTAACTCTGCGGAAATTACATCATTGATATAGAAAAAGTAGAAACCACTTTGCAAGGCACTTGTAAGCTATTATGATATACTTTTACAAAAATTCACCTACAAATCTATGAATAACGCAAGGTATAATCCTCTTCTAAGGTGGAGTTCAATAAATATGTTAAAATATATGTTTTAATCTTTTAGTGCTTAAGAAAAGAAAACAAGTTTCGAAATAGGGTATTCCAGATTATGATTTAGAGATTGTAAAAAGACTTTATTTTTAAGTAAACATTGATCGAAGTTACTACGTGTATTTTCCTCATAATACTTTTATAAGCAATTTGAAATTTAGTTTTGGAACAGCTTTAGTATCGTCAACTCTAAACTAAACTAAAAATATTACACCAAATAAACGCGATACATGATATGGTCTGGTAACCCGCTCCACACAATTTTCGTCCAATCTTAGAATGTTGCTTACATAGTCCAGTCATCTTAGGGTTTCGCTGCGGAATGAGAGATAATAAGCTGAAAACTCGTATATACCTTTATTTTGGCATTCTAAAAGTTGTCTCAAAGTCTCATAAAATCTCGTGTCCGCGTCTTAAGATATTCAAGGTAAAAGGTCAAAATATTCGTTTTTTTGCCAAATATCTCGTTTTCTATGACTTTAATGTTATTTATATTTATTATAAATATTGAAGAGAATAAAATTTTCTATAACTTCAGTTGAAATAAGTTTTTATACATCAAACCGTTTTGAGATAGAGGGCGCTGAATGCTCAGCGCTTAGTTATCTACAGCAGAATGGAATTTCGACCGTTAGTGACATGATATAATGCGCTGTATATAGTCTATTAACCTTAAAAATATACATAATTGTTGTTCAGTAGAGTCTAAAGAAATTGTACAAAACTTCTCCATCTCGATCACAAATTGTATTTGTAGCATACATAGCAAACACCCATTTACATAAAACACTTTTTGCGTACTTCGACCACGAGATACTCCCCCTTCTGTCTTCATAGATTTCATTAGACTTTCTTCGATAACCATATATGTCCATATACCAGAATTAAATTTCTCTGTTCATTTCACGGTGAAGAATCTATTTTTAAAGTTCTTAAAAGTCTGTCCTTCCATTTTATTTTCTAAATCGTTCATATCTTGAAGATATAAATGTGCAGACTTCGCATATAAAAAATGACCACTAGCGTGAAAATATGGCAGCATTCTTCGTATAGCATTAAGATGTTCTTTGAAAAGTTCCCATTCTTTCAGCGCGAATAAAGTCGAGTGCTATTGATACCATTTCGAAATATTGTACCCATAATTGTGCAGTAGGACCTAGAGCTTTTAATTCATTCAGTTTATTCTGAAATTGATCAATAAATAAGTTTGAGTTGCCTACACACCCTTCAATGCCTTCATAGAAAACATTTCGGCAATTGATTTGCTCAGTTAACTTATTTAACACACAATCTTCAATCTTCATGTCTTCGAAGATTATCATTGACAATACAAGCCGTAACAATGTATATATATGACCTCTGATACTTCTTGAATAAGCGTGACCATTCAACATTCTATCGACTGAATTCATAGCATATATTTTACTTAGAGTTTCTTTGTGAGTCCACTTCCGTCCATTATATATTCTATGGATCCAAGAAAGGATATGAGCATATGTGTGTGTGTGTGTGAAATCCTCCTAATTTAACAACTATTTTACAAAATTCAGAGTTAGCATCTGACGCAACAACTATTTCACGTGCTTTAGAGTAGAGAGGTTGATCAAAAGTAATTAAGCACGTTTTTTGGCCATGTAACTTGGCAATATTTGTAGCGCAATGTAAAGTATTATTAATTGTGTCTACGTTACTGGCAGGATGATCAATAAAAGGAAGAAACATGACCTGAGAAGTAGAAAAAACCTTATCATTTTTAGTTCGAGAAAGCCATTCCACCCAGGTAATGATGAAATATTCTTCCACTTTCCGTATAACCACAAAAAACCAATACCGTTTAAATTCCTTTCTGTTAATGCTTGATCACCATGTAGATTTTTGACTTGAATTTTGCTGTATCCAGGTACAATTGGTTTTTCATATGCTAGAAGAGACACGTGTGATATTGCTGCTAACTCTTTTGCACATGGTTTGGTAGTACATTTTTGTATACGGTCATTGTAAAGAACAGCATCTTTTGGAGTAACACTCTTAATCATCCCCATAGCATGGAGAGTATTATTACCATCAAAAGTATAGACATTTATATCAGCATTGTCCCAACATATTGAACAAGCACCCCTGATTCCGATGATAAAATACGAGGCTGTGGATGGTAAACTGGTGAAATTTCGTACTGTACAGTATTACAATACGAAGCTGCAAAACCCAAGCTATATAACACTTCTATAAGTCCTTTAGATCCATATATTCTATGAAGAAACACAGAAAGGCTTAATAGTAGCTGTGATGAAAATGATCGTTCTCGTAATGCAGCCATTATTGCATGACTTATTGACGTGCATTTTGTTTTTAAATAAGCTATTTTTCCTTTTCTGTTTTTCATTATGACTTATCGTAAGAAATGCAATAAACTTTTTGGTATATCTTGATTTACATCATCTAATATTTTACTTGGAGGTAGATAAGACTTGGTTTCAACGACAGATGACCGAATGTCTTCACGAATAATAGCTGCTGCAGCTTCTACAATTCGCAACCGTTCTTCTCTTCGGGATCCCTTTTTTATTATCATACCAAGCTTTTGATAATATATTAGCTTGTGTATCACAAAAAGATATGATTGTAAAAGATCTTACTATTGTCGTAATTATTATATTCGTCAAATATTTTTGTTGAAGTCTCGTAATTATAGTTTTATCATCTGGTACATACCCCGTCAGGACATCTATGAGCTCTTTCAATGTAAATTGGGAATCGTCGTGATTTTCGATGTAATTAAAAATCTCTGCCACAGCTTCTGTGACTTGACTATCTTGGCGAGACTTCTTTTCAGTAGATGGTATCTGATTTAAGAAATTATCGTAGCAGAAGTATATTTTGCTTCAGAAGCGATCAAATCATACTCACAAAGTATACGATCTTTCGCTAATTCTCCTAAAGAATCTTGCGTTTTTCTGCTTTTTTTAAGACATTGTCTTTAAACTCAAGAGATTAAACTCAAGTCTTTAAACTCACTTTGCTGATCTTGCGCCTGTACTTCTCTTTTTTTTTAGTTTCTGATACTTCATCAACTACTTGACCACAAAATAAACAGAGCTTTTTGAAATCAAACGCTTCATTTCTTCTTTTGCGAGAGACGCTAGGTGATGATAAAGGTTCACTGTTTTCAATGTGTCGTTTCGATGCTGCAATAGAATTTTTACTAAGTACACTATTGCACTCGGTATGTACATTCACGGAGGTTGAAGAATTTAAAAAATCAATGTTACTGTCCTTTCGTTCGTACTTGCTGCTCTCAAAGTTTTTAAACCACGCACTACATTAACAGGATAACCTTGTGATAGTGATACGTTACATATAAAACATAAATCAGACATAACTCTCAAATTTTACGTCCGTCGTAGCTAAAATACAATTTAAAACTAACGAATAAACGTGGCTAGTAGAAACTGAATTGTTGAAAAGGAAATCGGTCTTTATTATTTAGTTAAACATGTGTCCATCAACTAGCTATAAATTAAACGTTCGTATATTAGGTATGTATAAGAATGTACGTGTATAAGAATGTAAAGCGTCCTCTAGCGCTCATAAACATTCAGTGTATCTTTAGACTCCAACGAGAGAGGAGTCGCATTGGGACGAGACATTTAACAAACAGTCCATTGGAAATTCAGGGAGACTCTCCTTTATTTGAGTATTTTACCATGTTTTTATTACGTTTGTCAGGGTGGAATTTTGTAATTCATTTTACACTAACTTCTCGAAGAGCTAATGACCTGAAATTTGGACCATAGCTTAGAAGTGGATGAGAATGCATGAAAATATGCTTTTTAGTTCTTTATAAAAACATGGTACATTAAAAAAAATTATTCTAAGATCATGTTTTCTTTGAGGTAACTAAGCTATCAATAGGGGTCAGCAGGTCTAGGCATAATCTGCACAGAAGGAAGCAAATTTGAAGGTTTAAACATTTCAAACTAATTGTATTTCATTTTTTTTTCTTAAAATGTAATTAGCATACATTAAAATATAATTAAAGTAAGTCTATAGTTTCAGTTAACTGTTTTTCAATTACACGAACAGATGCGGAGTATTAAAAAATATACTTGATTAATGAAATCTATTACTAAATGTAATGTAATAATGAATAAAAAATGCCATTTGTTCGTAACTATATATATGTTTTTAAGGTTTATAGACTGTATAAGGCGTATTATATCATGTGACTAATTGTTGACCTTGCATTTTGATGTAGATAGCCAACCATTGCGTGTTCAGCGCCCTCTATTTCAAAAACGGTTTGATGTATAAAAAAATGTTTCAATTAAAGTTATAGAAAATTTTATTCTCTACAATATTTATAATAAATGTATAAATATTTATAATAAATTTAAATTTAAGGCCATAGGAAACGAGATATTTGCAAAAAACCGAATTTTTTTACCTTTGACCATGAATATCTTAAGACGCGGACACGAGATTTTATGAGACTTTTGAGACAACATTTAGAATGACAAAATAAAGGTCTATACAAGTTTTCAGCTTATTATCTCTCATTCCACAGTTGACCCTTTTTTTTTGGACTAAGATGACTGGGCTATACAGCGCTACCTTCAGGTAAAAGGGAGAATTATTTCGGAAAAAGAGTGGTAGATTTTCGAACGCCAAATCCTGTTTTCTAGCCAAAGGTCGATCGCCATTTTTGATATTGACAGGATTGTGGTAACTATATGCGATATTATTACGCAGGAAAATTACGCTTAGTAATACATTAAACGCTTGGGAGAGGGGGTATTCGGCATTTCTGCAAATACTCCTCCTTTTTTCCCCCCTGCACAAATTAAAATAATTTTTCTTATTATTAAGAAATAATTTCTTGAGCAAATCATCGCTTTACAGTTAATTTTTTTCAAAAGGTTATGTGTTACTGTGCTTTTTTGAATTATAATTGACAAGAAATATATCTTAGAGATGAATATATAATTACACAGTACAATATATAGATTGTTTCCTATGTTTTCATTACTTTTCTCTTTTTTAACTTCTAAGTTTTTCTTTTTAAAAAATGGCTGTTCTGTTGAAAACAATTTTTGTGGAAAATAAATCCTGAATTTTTCAACATCCAAAACAGGGAAACAACAAGACTTTTATAAAATAGGATTCTCAAAAAGGAGGCAGTAAGGGCTATAAATAAATTTATCACAAGTTATAACATATCAAATTTTCACCATCTTTCAAAACATATTAAGAAAGAAAGAAAAAAAAACTGGAAGATCTTCAGATTTATTTTTTATACATTTATTATATATTTTTTTCATTTGTAAAAGTATTTTCATATTTATACATTGTACACATATTCTTATTTTCATACATTTACAATGTATGCTAGTGCACTTTCGAAATTTCTTCATTTTTTAACATTCTATTTGGATTTCTTTTTGTACTGTATCAACCAAAGAAAAAATTTATTAAAGCATTTGTTTCATTTATAAAGCACTTTTTATTGATATTTGTGTAAAATAATTGAATTATATTTTTTTCTCAACAAGCTATAAAAGATGTAAAAATTATTTTCAATGAATTTGAAGACTTTCCATTTTATACACCTTATTTTTCTGCATTTGAATCACACTTAAGTACAATTATAGCCAAAATTATAAGTGACGTAATTTAAGTATTCAGCTACACATGAACTTTTGGTGACAGACCACGTAATTTTGAACCACGGTCAAGTGACGAGAATGCCACCTGAGCTGGTACTCCATCTCCAAACTTCCACACCACACCATGGGAGAACATTTGAGCATCGACACATTAATCGAGTATCGGCCATTTCTGTTCGGTGGGTCTTAAGCTGTACCAGGCTTGTACTCCCGACACGCCAGTCACGAGTCCATTACTTTGATCACTAGGCTTCCTCGGCCTATTGGTTTATTATATTATAAAGGATATTAAACATGAATTTTTCAAGTGCATATAGGTGCTAAGAGTATATAGTTATATCAAGTCATACTAACATAATTTATTTTTGCTGCTCCGCAACTATGGCCATTTGTCTTAAAACACACACTAGTATTATTCTACACATAAAAAGTAAATTTTTCTCTTCGCACTAAAGTTTTAACTTTTCTTTAAATTTTAAAATCTCTTTCAATTATATTTAACTATCTTTAACACAGTACTGGGAAAAAATTTGAAAAATAAGCCAAGCCAAATGAACTCAAAACCAAAGCGATTGGAGGTTAATTTTCCCTGCGGGAAACAGGCACTTCTTAACCACTCTTACCATTCTCTTCTTGTCTTAAACTGAGGATCATTAGCTTAGAATTTCTTTTTTTTAAACCATTTATTTCATTTTGAAAGATCTACAGCTTTAATTAAGAATCCTCGACGAGTATGAAATAAGAAACAGAACGAATTTTGCAAAGTGATTAATAATATAAAAATTTCAGCCGTTACCAGAGCTGACTCTTACAGCTTTTTTTGCCCCCGACAAAAATGGAAAATGCTGCCCCTCTGCCCGAAGTAAAAATTTATTGTTAAAAAGGTAAATTCGTTACATAAATCTACACCTATAAAACTTGAATAATTTTTTAGAACAAACAGACAGAATAGCAATATACACTCATGTCCATAAATTAAGGATAATTCAGAATCACACAGAAATTGAACTCTAAGATAAAAATTTCACCTGTAGAATTATCACACACATCTTGAAGAAGAATATGCAAATTACAGGAAACCACCAGATGGCGCGGATAGTAGGTCACAATGACGAGAGTGTAAAAGAAGGGAATATATAAGGAATGGTGGCAAAGAAGTAAAATTGTTCACAAGCGTTTTAAAAGCCTTTCAGTGCAATAACCGCATACTTATGGCACAAAGGAAGCATTTGGATGATTTTTTACGTGGTAGAATTATCGGACGACTGGAATGTGGACGTACTCAGCTGGAAGTATCCGAGGAACTTGGAATCGCCCATAGTGTCATCTCCAGGCTTTGGCAACGATTCCAAGATGATGGTAATGTGAGTAGATGTTACAGCACAAGTCGCCCCCGAGTTACAACGCCGAATGAGGACCGGTATTTGGCAGTTACTGCCTAAAGAAACAGACGGACCACAAAATCGGACCTGTCTCGTCAGCTCTCTTCAGCTACCGGTACGACAGTTTCAAGGTAGACCGCTTAGGGCACATTGGTCTATATACTCGTAGACCTTTCAGATGTGTCCCCTTACCGCAACTCACTGTCGTCTGCGATTAATCTTGAGTAGAGAGCTTAAATTGTGGACACCGCAACAGTGGTCTTGTGTGATGTTTTCCGACGAGTCCAGGTTTAGTTTGCAATCTGGTTCTCACCGGACTTTCATATGGAGAGCGTCAGGTACACGTTACCACCAAGAGAACACCATTGAACGGCACCATTATGGTGGTGCAGGATGGCTCGTTTGGGGAGGAATTATTCTTGGTTCCAGAACTGACCTGCATGTTCAGATTGTAACGATGACAGGCCACATCTATCGGGATGTCATTCTGGAACAACATGTACGTTGGTTTCGGGGTGCCATGGAGGCTGAATTTCTGTTTATGGAAGACAACGCTCGTCCTCACCGTGCAAACATTGTAGACGAATGCCTTCAATCGGAGGATACTACCCGTATGGATTGGCCAGCATACTCACTGAACTTGAATCCAGTAGAGCGTGTGTGGGATATGCTTGGCCGACGAATTGCAGCCCGTCAACCCCCTCCCCCCTGTCTACCGGAACTTAGGAGGGCATTGCTTGATGAGTGGTGTAATATTCCCCAAGATCAGATTGATAATTTGATACTCAGCATGCGTAGGCGTTGTAAGGCCTGTATTGCATCGTCCGGGAGACATATTCCGCATTAACCATCATACTAACCATGTTATACTGTTTTTGTAAATAGGTTCTTTTTTTGAAATTTGCTCCAGGGAGTAAAAATCGCAATTTTTACTAATTATGTCAAACATATAGCATCTTTTTTGCTCTTTACCTTTTGTTTAATAAATAGACTTTAAAAATAAGTCAAATTTGTTTTGCTTCTGTCTCTTTCTATGCCTGAACTTCATTATCCTTAATTTATGGACATGAGTGTATATTAACTAAAACCCAAAAAATAAATCAAAATGAAATTGAACAAAAGGCTACAAGTGTTTTTTCCTGACTTTCAATTCTGAAAATTTTCTAATCAATTTTTCAAAATCAGTTTGTTCAGCTAATCCATGTTCGATAGCCAATATAGCAAAACCATTTACAGGGCCGATCCTAGGGAAGTCATCGCCGCCTGCGTGCGATGACCAAATGTGCTTCCCCTTTAGAGAAATTTTCATATTTTGACTAATACTTAATATTTAATTAACGTAAAATCCGGCATATAACGCGCACATATACATTCAAGATGTTTTTTTGTTTGTATTTTTAGGTATATTTGCCGTATAACGCACACTTTTTTTTCCCGAAGACACCTGAAATGTACGTGCGTACTCTTATGTTTTGAACTCATTTATTTCAGGTATTATTCAGGTTATAAACTTATCTACCTAAATAAGAGTAAAAAGTAAAACATTAATATAAAAATGGAGAAATTTGAAGAGCAAAACTTTATTTTTTGGTCAGCTAAAGGATTATGATAGCGTCAAAACCATTAACAAAATAATAAACAAGCAAATATATTACCTTTGAAATAAAAAGACATTTTACAATTAGAAAAGCAAATCAACAGTATTTAATAACAAAATATAATTTAATACTAAAGTACTAAGACATAAATCTCTGAAACGAAAAGTATATAAATCATTCCTACTACAATGTCTGCTTAATAATTAAATATAAAATAACTTTTCCGGTTTTTTGAGAAGCAAATTTGTCAATAATTTTGGTGAAATCAATTTTTTCAGAGGTTTCGGATTCAAAAGAGAATGTGTTCACATCTGAAAACCATCAAAAATTTGTAGGAGAAAAAATGATTTTGGAGTATATTAAAAAAAATTTCAGACTTCTAAGGATGGTTTTGCCATGTCACTAAGAATCAAATTTAAAGAATAACTACTGTTCGTGAATATAACATCCTAATTCTAGAATTTTTAGAAGCAGCGTTTTCCAGAAACATTTGTCGTATGAAAAAGTATTGGTTTTGTAGGAATGGGAGGGGTTTCACCAGTTAACTGAGGCACCCCTATTAAGAGCGAGCTACTATATATTGATAAAGGTCATTTTGCTGAAAAAATGTTGTTCTGTAAATTATTAGAAACTACCACTGCCCCCAAAGTTATTTATAATGAGCTAAAGATGTTCTTAGATGCCAATAATAAATCAATGAAAAATATAACATCTAGTGTGGTTGCTTATTGGCTGAGAAAAAGGTACGACAAAATATGGAACGAAGACGAAATTTGCATTCTAATAGCGCTTTTGTTCCACTACGTGAAAAACGCACTAAAAAGTATGCTATTCCCATAAGACAATAAGAAGCGTTTTTTTCACCTTTACATACCTCTTAGCTTGTTGGAAAAGTTGGAAATGGCACGCAATGATTAAATATCAAAAAAGTGGCACTCTTACCAAAACACTCGTAATTCTTTTTCAATCCCCTTCTCGGTAACCCAGCTTTTCCCAAATTCGGCCACACTTCGGTCCGTATTAGGGCAAGTTCTCTGGAATTAATGGTACATTTTGTATTAGATGGAAAAGTATAACTAATAATGAAAATAAATCAAAGTTCTGAAAAATATTTAACCAATATTTATTTTTTCCTTAATAAATTATTAACGTAACTAAATCTATCTCAGCCAAGTTAAAACGGGTTCATTTAAATTTTTTTCCAATTATCATTGCAATTCCAAAACTTGGAATAAAAACTTCTGTGAAAATTGATTTTATCTTCCAAATTCTATTTTTATTCAAGAAGTTCTTCTTGCAGCAAAATCAATGTTATGTCACTTTCAAATGGATTCAAATTTCAAGAAGGGACATATTAACTTTCCAGATTCTTTTAATGAATATTGACATCTATTTTCAATTGTTTAAAGTAGGGACTGTCGATTTGAATGTCATGGACAGTAAATATTCAAAGTATCGAAAATTATTTCAAATTAATGTAGCCCATTAAAATAGACGGCGAACATACAAAAGCGAGATATTCCTTTCAGATGAATGGCTCACTACTCCTTGTGCAAATCTATATTATGTCTATGCATAAATTAAAAAGGAGACTTAATTTATACAATCATTCTTTAATAAAATTAAATTTTTATACAAAAAAAAAATATTATCGACACGAGGAATACTACACTCATTTTTTTTTAATATCCTTAAACTTCCAAAGGAAATATAAATAATTGCCAACAAATTTCGCAATTCTAAACAGAGATCGAATAACTCAGAGTGACATTAGAGTCTACAGTTTTTTTGTATTCTTCGTGGCATTTTTTGAACCTAGAAATCTCGCATCTTTAGGTATCATGATATCGAAGTCTCTCAGTTTTAAATGATGTATTACATTATTTTTTTTATTTATAAAGTATATAATGTCCTCTGTTTGTAATGACTAACGATATCACATTAGTCGGATAAATAAGAATAATTTTATATAATTGGAGAAGAAAGTTAATTGAAATTTTGAAATCCTCGAATACAATAATTTTAAAACGAAAACTATTGCAAATGTAGCTGTATTTACCACAGCTTCATTTAAAAAACTTTTCTTGAATATATAGTGGAAATTACAACATAAAAAATGTTAATCCAGATAATTGTGTGTGTCCAAAGCCAATATTTAGAGATTAACCAATATACTTAATTAAAATTATACAAGATTTTTTTGTCTTATTGCTTAAAACGCTTATAAGCGAAAATATTGAACTAAATTGAAGTTCTAAGAACGTTTCCAAAATATTTCAGCAAAGAGAACGCTTTAAATCAAGTTACACTATTCATTCCATTATTCTTATTAATTTTTTTTATGATTAAGCAATTTTAAAAACAATTTTGAAATAATTTCATATTCACTTATATTATCGCAAATTTTTCTGATCATACACAGTGCGTCAAATAAGTTTTTAGACTTATCCCAAAGAGCAGGTTTTAACAACTCCGCGAGTGTGAATGCGCATGCGTCACAACGTCCGTCGTCTGTTGGCACAATGCAAATAAGTTATGCGCATACAGTTATGTAGCTGAGAAAAGAGACCAAAATTCATTTTAGAAGTAGATCTTTTCATGTTGATTTCATAAGATAAAGCAAAGAGCTGTAATTAAATTCAACACAAAACTTCACGAAGAAAAAATAAATTCTCAAAAATGAGCACATGGACATACTTTTTTTGAAATGAGTATGTTTGAATGAGATTTGAACGCATGCTTTCGTATATAAAACATTACATTAACTCAAAATTTTAAAAAATGGTTTATCAACGCTATCAAACAAATTAAAAAAGATATTCAGGATTACAGAAGGTTTTTTAATATACTGGCTACATTTTAATAAATTGTAGTTCAACAACAATTTTAGTTCTCATAAATCTTTCGAACTAATTTTCGTATCTACCACGCTACCCGTGAAAGAACACATGAGTACTAGATTGTTTTGATGTTGTGTTTTGATTCAGAACACCCTTACTTGACCTTTGAATTTAGGTTATCTCTTATTTGTTAAACTAAAGAAAGTGTCTTGTTTTTAATATAAGGCTATAATAGGAATTAAGCAATATGAATGTGATAAAAATCTGCCTTTTTTGGCGGATTTTTTAAAAAGACAGTGTTATAAATTTAAGGAATGTGGCTACCTTTGGAGCTCTTTATTGAAACATAAATTTTCAACTCAATAAATACTTTTTTACTCAAAATGGGGCATAAAACTAGGAATTCAAATACAATTTGCACAAAATTAAAAATAATTTTGGAGATAATTGGAATTTGTAGTGAAATTTAAGTGAAAAATTGCAGTCATGGTAAGCTTTGAAGGAAATTCCTAATTAATATATTCGAATAATATTTATACTGTACATAAATAACATCATTATCTGTACTTAGAGTGAAAGATTTGTAATACTATTGAAGTATGTCAATTTTTTTGCAAGAACTCAATTTAAAAAAAAAGAAATGAGTCTTACAGTAGTCGCATATGGTGTAACATCTGACTTGTTATCGTGGTAAATACGCAAGAGTGACTTTAACTCTGAAAAAAATGAATCGGGAAGACTGGAGATAATTTTCTATCGAATAATTATATCTTTAAGGAAAATTTTATTTAATTAATACAAGGAGAAATGCAATTTTTATCAAAAATGTTTATTCTTGTTCAATTTGGGGAAGAGCGGAGACAATAGATTTATGAAAAGTAAAGTATGACACATATACTTGTGATTTCAAAGTATTTAAAAATCATTGAAAAAAATATTTTTACTCAAATAATTCCACATTACTTACTCGTATTTTTTTAAGAATGATTACCTTTGTCAGACGCTTAACAGTAAGTATAGTTATTAATATAGTTTACACATATAAATATAACTTCAGATTTCACACACAACGAGCCCTGACACTTTGACAATTGAGCATAAGAATCGCAAGTTTATTCTGGATGAAGTCTAACAAGACTTGCTTATATGTGCGAAGTGGACTTACAGTCAAGTAAACGAAACCGAGTTTTTGAATTCCAATCTTCTGAAATGCTAAATGTAACAACAACAAAAAAAGCTGGCGGCTTGATTGCTACTCGAATTGGACCCTGATATGAGGGTAGCGAAGAGACACTATCGAGCGCATGTTTAAAAATTTAAAATATATTAGAGAAAATCAAAAATACCCGTTTAGTTAATCAGTTAGTTTTTTTAACTGAGAAATCTTTTTTAATCACAATTAAAAATATTATTTTGACAGCGACAGGAATTAACCTCAAAGTATGAAAATGACACGCACTTAAATATTTATTCAAATAATTCCATATAACTTGATCGTACTTTTTTAAGAATGATTAGCTTTGTCAAACGCTTAACAGGAAATTTAATTATTTATATATAGTTTAAACATATATAAATATATCCTCAAATTCCACACATAACCAGGCCTGAACCTTATACATTTGAGCGTAAGCATCACAAGTTTATTCTGGATGAAGTCTAATAAGACTTACTGGTATGTGCGGTAGGCGGTTGCATGGCAGGAGCGGACACATAACATTTTGTTGCTTGAGCGGACACTTTCGAACTCATCGTGGTTTGAGCGGACACATTCCCCCCATCTAAGAACAGATTCGATTACCGAATTACAAGAATAAGTACATTTTTGCCAATCAAATTTCATTACATCTATTAAATTGTTAAGATGTTATAGAGCGAATACATTTTAAACATAGCGAAATGTAATAGAAGTAAAAACTTTCAGCGAAATATTTAAAAATTAATAGTAAGTAACAATATAATGAAAGGCATGAACGAATTTCAGGAATTTTATGGAAAATTGTATTTTAGAGTCAAATAAATATTAGAACAGGTGCAATAGCCATACAATTAATTAGTTTCATGAAAGGGAGTAAAAATAAATACTAGAAGTAAAATATGCAAGATGCGAGGTTAGTTAGTATTTATTTACTTGTGTATTTATTTTTCTTTTATCTACTTGCATCTTGCGTATTTTACTTCTAATATTTATTCTCCATCTTTGACTGTCTGATTTACTTAGTAATTATTCTTTAAAAATGTTTGGAATTTTTTTAAGAAATGGTTGTCTAAAGTAATAAAAGAAAATACTATTTCATTTTTTTAGTTAAAGCAATGATTCATGTTAATATATAATTTTCAGGATATATTCATTGTAATGGGATTATCCATTATTATGAGTTATTGAATTACATATAAAGTACATAATCAGGCTAATAATTAACTAAATGATTATAATGAGTTATTTCTACATGTATTAACTGTTTTAATACTTTTCTCTAAGTTGCAGTCACTATACCAAGTGCTCTATAAGCACATTAAAATTAATAAAGAGTTACCTTCAGTCATGTATGTGTACAGAATACTTAAATGCCATTGTTATATTAAGTATCGAAAAAAAAATTGCAAACAATTCTAACTTTTCTGAAAAAAAAACCGTGCACTAAATAAACATGTGTTTGTAATTTTACTCGTTAGTACAATCTTTTGCAGAGCTGAATAGTTTTCTATTGGAAATTGCACTTTTATATCTGGGATACTAAGTATAATGCATGGGTATGCGACACCTGGATCACAAATTAATGTTATTAATGTTAGTATGAACTATATTAAAAGAGTTTGCATTACAATTTTTTATGACAAATTGAATACTCTTTTTTAATTGTCTTTGTATAAAATGCCTTTAACATGTTGATCTACTTTTTAAAAATTATTATACAATATTAAGGGAATGTTTCATCAGAAAAGGTGTAATAATTATCAGATATTCAATTTAATTATCTTTAGTCTTAAATGTATTTTTCTTCTTATTGAATTACATATAATTTTTAAAAAAATAATAGTATGATTTATCTATAAACAGTAGATGGCTCCAAAATATAAATTAAACTTGTAAAATTTTTTTTTTAAATTTACTTCTTTAAGCTATTGTTTATCTCATATTGATAAACAATATCCATTATATTTATCCATGATATTGAAAATGCATTTTATTTTTACAACACAAGGATTGCAAATAAGATAGAAAAAATTCAACACAATATATATATATAATATATATATATATATATATGTAAATGAATAGTTACATAAAATTTCCATTCACAATTTCTACTAGTCATATCTCTTGACCAGGTATTTATGTTTAACGTTAAATACTCCAATTCCATTTCTTGCAAACTTAAAACTTATTTGAAGAAATGTACTCTCTCTCTATGTTATCACTAATATGAATGAAAAGTACCCCTTTACATATAATTATATTTATATGTGAAAAAAAAATGGAAGATAAAACAACATCAGAAAAAAAAAGATACAGAATTCTCTCTGGAATTTAACGTTTGAAAATATATTAATAGAGATTAAAATCATTATTACATCAACAAGTTACCACAATTTATTATGAATAAATTGAGTTCTATTCTAATCAAAATCACAAGAAAGTTAATTAATTAACTACTTACAAGAAAGTTAATTAACTAATTATAGCATTGTTTTATCAGGACAATCTTATCTCAGAAATATCAGTGATTTTGGCCAATTAACGCCATAACAATTATTTTGAAAAAATTTTCTGTATTTCTCTTCACGATAAATATAAAATTAATCCAAATACTTTTCTTGGTCAATATTGGTGAGTAACTCATGCAACAAATTTATTCAGGACTTACAAGCAGGATAATGTCAATATACATGAGTCTTATAGACTTTTATATTTATGTAAACATAAATATAATGATATAAATAAATCTAATTTATAATGATAAATCTTCTACATATTGTGCAAACACCAATATAAATGCATTTATTATAAATAGTAAAAAAATTGCACATCTCTCTCTCTCTCTGTGATAGGTTTATACCACAGTCAAACTCTGAAAAACAGATGTGTTAATCAATACCACACAAATATATTACAATTTTTATTTTTTTTGTAAAGAACTATGGATTCAAAATGACTTTTTATTTTGATCATGTAGTTGTGAGCAAGACTTTTGTTTCCAATATATAGACGCAAATTTATTCTATTATACACATTTTAGTTTTAAAACTTTATGCCTTAATTTTTACCATATTTGTAATTCAATTCTTA
>BMAO01028595.1:0-15988 GCA_019973975.1 Trichonephila clavata | reverse complement strand
AAATAAAACATTGAACAATACAATTTTCCACCTTTTTTTTTAAAAAAAAACAACCGGACGTTAAAAATTCCATGAACCCAAATATTTGCTTCTAAGTTTAATCTATATTTAAAAAAAAACATAGATTACTTTCTCTCAAAATAAATAAAAAATTCAAGGGGGGGGGGACTTTAAAAACCACACATTTAAATTCTAGAAAGCTCATTAAGCGAAATTCCTCAAATTCACTTTTTTAAATCATTGCCATACGTCGTGAATGCAGAAGTCGTTGCCCTTAGCGGTTCTCGTTGAACTTTTATCATGTTGTGATGCACTCGAAATAAATATTCATTTCACCCGTTTAGTCTTAGTTTTAGATTACTATTCAGATTGCCAAGGTTGCGTTCAGAAGGGGGAGGTTAAGATTATTTTCACGTATTGTAAATGAACCGGACCACAAAATTCGAAATATTTTCAGATATTTAAGTACTTCAACATTATTATATTCCGGCTTCGCTATGCCATAGAGAGCAACTTATTCATCAGAGTTGATACGTTTTTTTCTGATATAAAATGTGTTTCGCCATTTTTCTACTATCTCGTAATGCTAAATGAGCGATCCCTTTACGTGTTAAAAGTGGGAAAATTATTTATGAAATGTTTTGAATTTTAGCTTGCCAGTGGTTAGTAGAGCGATAAGCGGAAGCTGTAAAATTGTTAGTAATCGCATAGACTGAAGAAAACCAAGAACTACAAGAGAAGATAGTAAATAGTCTTTCATTGGAACTGCTTAGAGATACCATTTAAAAATAAATAATATTTCGATTTTTGTTATATGTATGCTTTTTTCATTTATGGTAATTAAATGCACACTGATAACATATGTACAGTGCCGCACACAAGGGGGAGTATTAATTCTATGTATATAGTATGTAAAAATTAAATATTTGTTTTAATAGTTACTTTTATTAATTAACGCTAATTATTCATTAATAATTAATTTTTTTATTGTTTTTTGTTCCCGAATATCGAAAAAATTAAAAGAATATGTTGGGCGGCGCGTATTGAAGCATGGTACGAGAACAGTGGACTTTCGACTTTGGACCCCCCCCCTTGAAATATTCCTGTGTGCGTTACTACATATGTATAAGCGTAATTAAAACTTTCACTATGATAAAATTTAATATGATCTATGAAAAATCCGTTGTAATCTATTTGGATAATTAGCAGAATTTTCCCGCGTTTTGTGTTAGCAATAATATATCGTTGATAATATTCTTTAAAAACTAAGCACCAAAAACTTTTTTTTTCAAAGCTGCTTTGCAGTATTTTATTACAAACCGTTGATGGATC
Source organism: Trichonephila clavata (assembly GCA_019973975.1). Classification (NCBI taxonomy): domain Eukaryota; kingdom Metazoa; phylum Arthropoda; class Arachnida; order Araneae; family Nephilidae; genus Trichonephila; species Trichonephila clavata. The sequence continues at coordinate 14,656 of BMAO01028595.1, read as the reverse complement.
TAACGTGGTAGACATACACAGACTATTTCCATAGAAGGAGTTATATATTTTTTTAAAAAAAAGCGTGGATGAAGCTCATGAAGACGTAATATTTATGATACAAATTAAAAATCTGTTGGCTTTTTGAAGGAGCTTGAACCCCAAACCCCACTCGTGCGCGCCACTGCATTCCAAAGTTCGTGAAAAATAATGGTTAGTACCAAAAATTGAACACTGCGATAAGTTATGTTTCAAATTATAAGTGCTGTTAATCAATTATGTTAAAAGAAAATCTGAACATTTAATAGAAAAAAATGTTAAGAGTTAAAAAAAATCTTCGGGAAAGGTTGCGACTAGCTAGAGTCCTTATGCGCAATCCAAGATGTGGCAACCCGGGGTGGGCATAAGTCGATAGCGATCGAACGTGGACCGCCAAGACATTTTGGGGTGATTGCCTTCAGTAAGACCTAAAATCATTCCATTGTGCCAAGGTCTAGAAATACCGTATTTATTCGAATCTAAGCCCCATCCCAAATTCTCAACAAGAATTTGTGAACATTGAAAATGTGGTTTATCGATATACAATTGTACGAAATTAAATTTAAAAGAAAACTAAAGAAGTGAATAACTACCGTAAAATCCGGCGCATAACGTGAACTTGGAACACGAAAAATGCGATCGAAATTTACGGGTGCGCGTCATACGCCCCGTATAAAAATGACAGCTTCAAAAAAAAAGTTAAGCAGAAAAAAATTAGGCTTCTACATATATCGAAATACTCTTTATTTAAGAGAAATGACATTCTTTATGAATGTAAGGGATTGTAGAGAGCTCTTGAAGCATTCTATTTTTTTCTACAACTTGGAATAATAACTCGAATAAATGACTTCAAAATATAAAAGAATTGCACACGCATATTTCTAGTTTCTTCGTAAAACTGGGGGTGCGTATTATACGGCGAATATACCTAAAGCAAAAAATTGAAGCTTGAAAGTATAGATGAGCGTTATACGCCGGAGTTTTCGATAGTTATTTTATCAGTATTAAAAGTTTTAAATACATGTAGAAACTGTAATTGCTCTAAATACCCCATCCAACACATTTTCCCCCTTCGATTCTAAGCCACACCGATTTTCAGAAGCATTAACAATGGGGGGGGGAGTGCGGCTTAAATTCGAGTAAATACGGTATTTTAAAAAATACGGAGGGAAAAAATCGAATTATAAGAGAAAATTTCGTTGAATAAAAAATGCACTTCGCTATTTTTGGAGGCCATTTTACAAAGAAAAACGTAAAATGTTCTCGATTCCGGGAAAAGTTCATGAAGTAGGGAAATTCGTAAAATAGAGGTCGACTGTTTTGTATACTTTCTTTTAGCTCGCTACACCTACGCCACTGGGTGGACCGCAGCACCTTGAAAAAATTAGAAGTAGTCCGTACCCTCGAAAAATCTGTCCACCCCTGGTGTAAACCGTCGGACCCCGATTTAACGTATCCATCAGGAGAGAACGTTTTATTCGTTTCTTCGGGGTTATTCGTTATATCGGGGTTCAAATAAAATACAAATTTTTTTCACTTATTGTTTGGAAATTCTATAAGAGAGAGAGAGAATATTAACGTCGCACTGATTAGCAACACGAGGGCTTTTGGCGACGGTCCGCGTAATTTTGAACCATGGTCAAGTGACGCGGACGACACCTGAGCTGGCACCCCCCCCCCTCTCCTAACTACCACGCCACACCAACGGGAGGACGTTTGAGCTCTCGACAGATTTAACGTGCATCGCTCCCCTACACGGCGGATCTTTAGTGGTACTAGGATCGAACCCATGACATGCTAGCCATGATCCGATGCCTAGACCACTCGGCCACCGCGGCCTGGAAATTCTATAAGCAACGACACACAAAAAAATACCGTAGTTTGAAATTGTACATTTTTTATTCAACAGCTAAAACTACCATTAGATCATTATTACGCACCAGTTAATATGCTGATCAATAGATGTGTTTGAAAATCTTTTTGATTGAATTCGACTCGAAAGAGTTCTTTTTCGACTCTATGCAGAGAAGAAAGTACTGCATCATTTGCATCCTGCTGCATAAGAGAGGTACGTTTTCAAACATTGTAAAACATAATAAAATGTAGCAGTTTTATTATTAATTTCTGCATTAGAACCGCTATTCATTAGCTTCTTCAATTTCAGTTGCAGAAATAGGTAGTCCGTCATCAAATGTATCATGTGATCGTTGAAAACTAAAGTATCCCCTCCATTGTGGATTGGGATGAGATAAGAAAGGAATTCCTCGTCCTATTCAAGACTCACACGATAAGTTACACTCATGACGCATCTTCAGCAGTAAAGTCTAATTAAGGCCCGCACCCTCTTTCCCCGAAATTTGATTCTTGCAAGAAAAGTTTTTCTGTTACGGACAAAAAGGAAATGCCATTTGAAAGAAAAAGAAATCCGATTTTTGATGTGTAACATCTTTCCTCTCGGTTGCTGGAAATTAGTAGGAGTGATTTCTTGAAAAGGGACGGGAATATGTAACAGGAAGTCGGGGAAGCGCGCACGATTTGATTTGACCAATCAGAGCGCTTCGTGGTGTCTCATCGCTACTCTCGCATCAGGATCCAACTCTAGTAGCCATCAAGCCGCCAGCCTAAATGTAGGTAGCATTTCAAAAGATTCGAATTCAAAAACTCAGTTTCATATTTTCTTGACTCTAAATCCACTTCGCATATGTCATCAAGTCTTATTAGACTTCATCCAGGATAAACTTGCGATACTTTCGCTCAATTGTCAGTCTCAGGGCTCGTTGTGTATGAAATATGAGGACAGTGTTTCGGCTGTAGTACATTTCTCCCAATAAAACGATTCAAAATATTAAAAATTTCCTTCATTTTGTACTTTTACCATGTACCGAAGGTGATTTTAACGTTAACTTCAATTTGCCAAAAGCTGAGCCTCCGACAGCTTTTTTGAATGATGAACACAAATCGAAATGTTTCGACAACTAACAGTGGTATTCTTATTTACGCTTTTTTTTCAACGGTTTTAAATAGTTTGAAATCAGAAGTATATGTGTCCTATTTTAGTTATAAGTCTATTGTCTCCACTCTTTCCTCAAATTGAACAAAATAATTAATTTGATAAAAAAATTGCATTACTCCTTGTGTTAATTAAATAATATTTTCATTTAAGATATAATTATTGGATAGAAAATTATTTCCAATCGTACCCGATTAAGTTTTTTCAGGATTTCAGTTACTATTGCGTATTTACCACGATAAAATGTCGGATGTTACACATCATATACGATCACTGTAAGACTCGTTTAATTTCTAATATAAACCTCTTTTAAGCTGCTGAAATGATTCTTTAATTCGGGGTTCGTTTAATGGGGTTTTGCCTTCATTTTAATCAGGGAAAGAAAAAAATTCGTTAAATAGGGGTTCGCTGAATCGGGTCCGACTATACTTTCTTTTTTCTTAATATTATACAGGATGAACAGTCAAAACTTCCTCCTCTTTGAAGTATTGCAACACAAGAGTACTTATGTATTGTGTAGACAAATCCTCATCACTTGCGTAGAATTTAGAACCCAAAATTACCCGTTTTACGACAGCTTTAGCAGTGGTACATTATACCAAAAGCTTTAATAAAGCTGTCATGAAAAGGCAATTCAAAACGGAACACACCCTGAAAACCATAACGTTCAACACAGCTGCCTTTGAGATTCGAAAAACCCTTCAAAGGCGGATTTAACGACAGGAGCGGCTCTGCAAAAGAAAACGACAAAAACAAACAAATAAAAAGTCCCCCGGGGTGCAGTTTGTAGAGGAAAAACTCCCCTCCCGACACCTGTTTTTTATTTTTACTTTTTCGCACCCTCTTCCTCTTGGAGGGCGCGTGACAAGATGCTGCCCACATGCTGCTGCACCTTGACTTTTTAGATGGGGTGGGGGGAGGTCACTTCCTGAAAATTTTCTGTTTTTTCTTTCATCGTTCGAAATGAAGGGGGTGCAAGTTCGTTAAGAGCCGAAAGATGAATGGGTGCAATGCATTACGGGAAGAGGACAGGAGCGACTGGGTCTGATCAACCGGGATTAAGACATTATGTGGACTGTCATCGAGTAGGACAGAGAGATTAAGTTTGAGATACCCAAGGAGAAGAGTTGCAGTTTTTTACTACGAATCGTAAATTATTGGATGCCTGTTATTGGATAATTAATTGCTTGAATGGGCGTACGAATACTTTCGCGCGCGCTGAAGATTATCTACTTTAAAGAATAGCAGATGTAAAAAAAAAAAAAATTCGTTTATGACATTGTTAATTTGGGAAAATGAGCTTATCCGGTTAGAACTTGTCTTCCCATATTTCTAGAATCTGGTTGCCCTCGTGATTCTCGAAAATGGTTCTTCTTGATTAATTCAATGGACTGCATTCATGTGTGTCGGACTTGGCGGCCGCCAGGGGCCCCAAGCTTGATGAGTGCAAAGGCCAGCGACACCAAACCAAAAGATACAATTAAACCCCGCTAGAAATTTATCGAGATGCAATAGAAATCCCAATGTAGAAAAACTTTTGAAAATATTTTTAACAATACCAATATCGGATGTATCGGTGAATGATCTTTTTTTAGTTTTAAAAAGTGTTAAAATTAATTTAAGAAGTACTGTGGGAGAAAAGAGAAATTGAACAACATGGCCATATTATATACAGAATAAAATGTTTTGGACAAAATAGATATGGTAAAAATAATTGATGAATTTGCCAAATAGAGAAATCAAATTGTATAGCAAAACTGCAAGCTCTTAAATAAGGTTTTTAATTTTTTTTATATACAGTTCAGATTTTTCTTTAGCCGATGAGTTTATTATAGCAATACATTTTATTTTGAGAATTTAAAGTAAGCGACTCTTTTCACTATTTTAGTTTTTCGACTCTTAAGCCATGGACCTCTAACCTTTTATCGCCAGGGGCCTCCAACTACCTTAATCCGCCTCTGCATTCATGTAACGTCACGATCACGTGATAATGATAACACGTGATTACGTTTTCGTTTGTTTCCCGCCAAATTCAAACCCAACACTTCATTGTTTTCTATTGCTTCGAATACTTAGCTCTTGCATTTTTACATTCTACCTTTCTAAAATGTGGTATTTTGCTGCATATGGATGCACGATCAGTAATAAAAACGATAATTGCAGGAAAAAATTCATTTTTTAATATCCAGTAAAAATCCGAGTGTTTTGAAAACATGGATAAGATTGATGAAGGGTGAGATTTTGAGCCATCTCCTCACTGTTTATATCAGGGATCGACAACCTTTTAGCTGTGGCGTGCTAAGCCAATCTACCAATAGGATTCCGCAAGCTACACGGTTGGTCTATTTTTAAGCAATTCGTTTCACGTGATAATGCATGCAGAATTCCAGAATAGAGATTAATAATATACATTTACAATTTTATAATTTATTAATTTTGCATCTTTTAAAGATTTTCGGTAAAAAAAAACAGCATAAGATTGAATTTTGCACCGCTTTACTTTCATATCGCAAAATCAGGGGTATAATTTGACTTACAATTTGACACGATTCTGAGCATTCAGTTGTTAAACAATTTCTTTTTGTGGACTCAAAATATTTTTCATATGAGGGAATAATTTTTACTTAGGTATATTGAGCCGTAGCAGAGTACATGCACACAATATTTTCTCTCTTCAAACCATTAAATGTTTCCAGCACAATGATATTCAATAATTTACAAAATAGCTCTAAATTTATCTTTAATTATCTTCCAGTTTATTTCGTAATTCCATAAACGTCCATGTTTCTGAAGGTGTTTGTCAAATAAGGTTCCCCATTCCAAATTTATCAAATTAAATCCACTCAAAAACTAACAAATTTGTAGAGTAGTGCAAAGTGCCACTGAGAATTGTATTACGTGCCACTTGTGGCACGCGTACCATAGGTTGCCAACCCCTGGTTTATGATGTTCTGACCCCTTTGAAGAGAGGAATGATTTCAATACCAACCATTTATGAATCGTCGCCAGCTAAAAATGAGCTCCATTCCTGCTATTTTTGTGTTCACAAAAGAAACATCTTCTTGAAGGATTTTGTAGACTTCTAGATTCATGTATACTTGTACAGGAATGTAAACACTTCAACAAAATTTTTAAATAATTTCTTTCTTAGCTCATTAAATCATCCAAAATTACGCTAGAAAATTTCATTTTTTTTCGATCAAAAAATCACACACATTTCTGTTTTATTTTACCAGTTTCAAATTGGAATAATTAGTTTTCTAATTTGTCTTTGATTTAAATGTGCTATAACTAGAATAAAAAGTTACAGGAATTTACAATATCACATAAGACAAACCCCTTTATATAAATATTAAAACTATATTTTGCGAAATGGATGGGGACACAGTCCAAACTTTTTTATTGATGATAATTCTATATATATAGTACGTAAAATTTAACAAAGTATTTTCTATTCACAGTTTATTTTATTAATTAATGCTAATTTTTCATTCAATATTTATCTTTTACTGTTTTTTATTTTCCTAATCGACAAAATCAAAAAAATGTTTGGCGGTCTGTTGAGAAATGATACGAGAATGGTTTTTCTGAAAAATTAAAAAACGACTTCTAGTTCTATATGTTATATGTGATACATGTTATACTAGTAATTTTTTAAATAAAATAATTATATTAAACATCCAAAAATTTTACCAAATTCTAAGATTTGGACTTCTTAACTGTAAAGGGACACTAAAACCCCGTAATCAGAAGCGATGTTCGAAATTCCAAGAATTTTCACTTTTTTTTGTTAGCTTCATTTTTTTTTAAAACCTGAAGATGGATTTTGCGTGTTGAAAAAAACACGCCACTCACCATTTTCCCATTTGTTACACTAGACGACGAGGCTAGATGAGATGGGTGGGTTTTGCACATAAAACACTTTTTACTTTACTCTAAAACAAAACAAAAAAGAACTAGTCTCTCAAAGAAAAAAACATTTCACAAAGAAAGACATCAAATTTCTTTTGTTTCAGATCGTGCATTGGTCCCAGGCACAAGGTCGTCTCGGTTTGCGCCTTGCAACATGACTCTTCGCATAATATGATAGTCAAAAGAGAAGGTCCAGCATTTCTAATTTGGCTTGCAGATAGATACTAAATACGTTTGGGACCAATAATATTCGTGCCAACCAACTAACGAATACCTCTTATATTATGGTGGCGCGAATTTAAATGCCCATATCGCACGCGATACGTGACACATGCTTTAGATTCTATTGCTATGGATAATTTAGTGGTGAGCTTGTGTGGCACTCCACATTGTGATATAGGATTGTTAGAGGTATAAAGACAAATGCTAGTAGGAGTACTAAAATTTATGAAGAGATAAATTCGTTTTAATGTGCTATAATGAAATATTAGACACTGTTATTTCGCACCGCTATATAAAACGCGCAAACCATTTGAACGTCGCATGTCGTCCATCTCCACAGCATGCAATTTGAATTTCTAATTGAGCGCGATCAGTGGAAAAACTGATAAACACAAAAAAAAAAATCTGAAAATTCTTTTAAAAAATGGAATTTGAAATGATGGAAATGCTTTTTTGGCAACACTAGACATAAATCTTTTAATTGTGTAAGGATAAAAAGATAAAGGTTTCATATGAATCGAAATGCTATGAAAAATCTATAGCATTCATATATTACAGATGTGTTTGGGAAAATATTAAATCAGAAGGGTCAACTTTTCTAAATAGAGGAAAGTTAAGGATAATTTAACCAGAAATATCGGCTACCTATATTGTGGAAAATAATCACCTATTTTTCGCTGCACCATTGTTACACCGTGTTTTTTGCCGCAAGGTCTCCGATTACTCTTGAGCAGCACTAGTTGGAGTTAAAACAGCTCTCTGATTGTTGTTCGAACCACTCCATAGCTGTCTCTAATGCAAAAAACGCGTCAGCATTTGATGGACCCTTGCTGCTTTCGTTTGTTGTTGTTGTCGTTCTCGTCTTCATCCATTTCATCGGATTTGACGGTACATATAAAGTTTATATATAAAATGGTAGAAAATAAATTAAGTATCAAAAAGGATCAAACATTTCATTTGGGCTAGAAAAATAAAATGATGAATTTCCTCTATCGCCCCCCCCCTCTGTGAGCGCAGTAGCCTAGTGGTCATGGTCTCAAACTCCCGATGGCAGTGTCTTGCCGTGGATTCGATTCGTGATACCACTGAAGACCAGCTGTGTAGAAAAGTTAAAGCAAGCTAAATATATCGAGTCTCAAAGTTCTCCCGTTGATGTGTTGTCGAAGTTAGGAGAAGGGGTTGCCACAACTTAGATGTTATCCTCGTCACTTGGCTTGAGGTTCAAAATTACTAATAGCCTCATATTTCTTTAAGTGCGACGTTAGTAAACCCTCATTCATTCAACCCCTCATGCAAAAGATAAGTGTTTGAGTAATAGCAGCAACTGCGTAAATATTTATTATTTTCGCTTTTTGATTACAAGTTATTTCATCGTTTGTTAATTTTTATGGAGAATCCTCAAAATTAAGGTATTTTTATATAATTATTTTAAGAAATTGCTCCCCCCCCCCCATAATGTGAAAAACAAAAGCAAATTATAAATAACAAAAGCAATTATTAAAGTAAAAAAAACAAAGCTTTCTACAAAGCAAAAAGTATACATTTACGGAGAATCAAAGTTCAAAAATGGTAAAAACAATTTAAAACTGGGAAAAAATTGGCTTAATAGGCGATGCTTTGCAACTGATAAGGCATAAAAACAAGAAAAAAAATTATATCTGAATAGAGAATGTTTTTAAATCCCTTTACTTGGCAATACAAGGGTATGACAGGGAAAAAAAACGATGAAATCGATTTTATCAGTAATCTTTTATATAAGAACTTTTTTCTTTCTATGTTATAAAATATGGTTCAGAAAAAAAAGCAAGAGTTACAAAAACATACTAAAACTTTCGGTCGCTTTACTTTTTCCACCCAAAAACACTTAACTTAGTCTCAATAAAAGGCCCCGTGGGCCTTGAAATGTTTCGCGTGTTTAAACACAAAACACCTTGAAACATTTTATGGCTAAAAGAGTCAAAAGAATCTTTACGAAATGGCCTTCAAGTGCACAAACAGGAACGATCTCTCACACACACACATCGTCAGTCTTTTCTCCTACAAAAGTAAAGGATCCCGATCAGAATGAATGAAGTCTTGAAATACAGTAGAATACGTTAACGCGAAAACGCATAAGACGAAATAATGGTTAACACGAAGTAATACAACGGTCCCGACAAACTACAGTGTATTTTCATCCATTTTTTTTTTTTTATCTTAACACGAAAAATTTTCCATCTGGGAATGAACAAAATACGGAAAACACCAGACACTTAATGAAATGTTTGAGAAAGTTTTTGTATTATTCTGTTCTATTGTATCATCGCAAGAATTCGTTGCAGTAGATGACAATGTGTGTACAGACCCAATTATGGCAGACAGACATTTTGGAGTAAGTTTAAAGCTAAAAAAATATGATTGATGCCAATTCCAAGACGAAAATATATTGAATAATGCAATTCTAGTTCCACATCATCCCAAATGAGGAACATTATGAAAAGTATGTGCGGTTCATTAGACACGCATTCCAATGGTGAAACGAATAACAAAATGGTCGACATCGCACAATTTGCTGCTAATAAATTATAATTTTAAAAAATTAAAGAACACGCTTTTATATGAATCGAACTAAAAGTAAAAAATAACTCTTAATATAAGAATAAAATGATGCACGAGAAAATTAATGTCATTGTGGTAAAAGCGTGGGTGTTCTTAAATATATCAATTGTTATAGTTTCTAACTTTTAATCCAGAAACACAACGCTTTTACCCCAATGCAACATAATTTTCTCGTTTCATCTTTAATTCTTATAATAGATTATTTTTTTACTTTTTAGTTTGATTCAGTATAAAAGCGTGTTCTTTAGTTTTTTAAAACTATAATTTATTTTTTATTTTTAGTTCGATCTACAATAAAAGCGTGTTTTTTAGTTTTTTAAACTGTCATTTTTTCATTGTTGAATTTATCCTTGAGTTTGATATTTGAAGCCAGAATTACGTGGCTGCTGGAATAAGTCTTGCTCTTCAATGGATTTTAATTACAGGGTCTGGAGTGTATTTATTCTCTCTGTTTACGGGGCCTCGGGTGAGTCCCGTATCGTTATACTAGATTCCGTCTCAAAAGAACAGGTGAAACAAATAAAATGTGTGGCAAAAAGAAAAAATTTCGAATTAAAAAAAATTTAATGTACCACATGTTTTTATAACGGACTAAAAAGTATAAAAAAATTCCTCCTTTTCGTTTTTTCCCCCTTCATTTTTCACGCATTGTCATCCACTTCTGAGATATGGTCCAAATTTCAAATTTGTAACTCATCGGAAAGTCGCACAGTTTAATCAATTATAAAATTCCATCCAGAATTCCATGTGGAATTCTTTAATTCCACATTAAAGAAAGCGAGTTAATAAAAACATGGTAATATTAAGTGTCAATCGTATTCTCACCTTTTAAACATATTGCTATAATGTTAATTCGTATTATCACTTCTAAACGTATTGCTTTATAAAAATAAAAAAATATTTAGCAGTTTGAACATAAATTATTTTTTTCAAATCAGAAGCCTATTTTTTAATTTTCATTTTCTGAAAATTTTTATATTTTGTAAGAAATTGATAACACACACCCACTCTCCACTTTATCACATACAGAACACTTTTTTTGTTTGTTTTATTTTTATAAACCACAAGTGTATTAATTAAAAACACTCTCTGTAGGGTTACACCTTTTTCTTTTTTAGTCGCTAAATCTGGAAATGTTATATGGAATTAGTCGCCAAATCTGGAAATGTTATATGGAATTAGTCGCCAAATCTGAAAATTGTGTGTGCAATAAGTTGCCAAATCTGGAAGTGATATATTTAGTTGTCGCCAAATCTGATTATCGTGATTCCTGACGATCCTGATGAGGACAATAGAGCAAAATTATTAAATTATTGTATTGTCATCGGGCCTTGACAAGTGTGCAAAATTTCGAAATAATCTGACCTTTTTAAGTAGGTGAAAATCGAGTTCCAAGATTCCGTTATATGCAAGTGAAACTTATAAAAGCGTGTTAAAAAGGACAACACGAAGAAAAATATCAGACCATTTTCCAAAAATTCAATAAATATTTTGATTTTCATAAATTTTAAATTTGTGTTAAATTTCTTTAAAGTTTTTGTGAATGTTATTGTTTCATTGATTTTTATTAAGTACGTGCTTGCATACTTATCTATGTAAATAAAACAAACTCTAAATAACCTTATTTTTCTGATTTTTTTTTTGTATTTTTTTTTTTTTGCGCTATATTCGTTAACACGAAATTATTTTAAATACGAAAAAATACTTCAGTCCTTTCAGTTTCGTGTTAAGCGATTTTCGCTGTAATCGTATAATGCGTAAAACATAATTTAGTTGTTACTGTCTGCCTGCTATCGAATCAAAGTAAAATCATTTCAATTACATAGCATTTTCGTTCGTATAGAAAAATATGATTTTAAAAAGGGGTGAAAGAACACTTAGAGCCTCAGGGTTCCATTACATTACTTCTTGAATTGAATGAAAGAAATCTTTTAATAGATGATATTTTTGATAAAAACTTAGTTTTTTCTCATTTGTATTTCACTAGTACTTAATTAAAATTACTTTCGAGATACATGATTAACATTATACGCTACTGGAAATGTGTACATAATGAGAGTCACATTTTGAAGCTAATTTAATTAACGTTTTGATCTTGTTTACGAATTAATAGAAGGAAGACGTGTTTTTCAATTTCCGGTGTTCTTTTTTTTCCATACATTATACATAAAATTAACAGTTAGTAAAAATTATTTGCCTTCCTGAATTACATTATTTTGAAATGAAATATTTAATTCAAGGAGGCTTTACAAGCTGCTTCAAAAAACTGCCATTTGATATTTATCCGTTCACAAAATTATTTAACTTTCTTGCATGGAAAATCTCTTTAAGAACATCCGAAGGAAACTTTGAACAATGACTTCAAAAATGCCACTTAAATAGATCGATTTGATTGATTAACATATGCTAGGAGAGAATTTAAGGATTACTCAAACTTTTTTTTTTTTTGTTACGATACATTCTTAAGTATTTTAAAATTTGGCGGCACATTTAGAGTGAAATAAGTTTAAAAGAATTTTACTTATCTGTAATACATTATGTAAAATAGTTTATGATGCTAATTTTCAATGTAAATAAAATGGTATGTACGACTAAGACAACAAAATGTTTATTGAATAATTGTTTCAAATTAATTATAAAATTACTTTTAATGTTAAACTTGAGCTTGATGATTTTTGATAATTTCTTTTATGTTGGGCCGCAAAAATGATAATGCCTTCTCATTTCGTCATCTACATTAAAAATTTTTGATTATTATTATTTTCATTTTTATATATGCTAATGCAAGTAGCGCACACAAAATTTTTCAAAGGAGAGTCCATGGTGGAAAGTTCCCCCAACTCGTATCATACCTCAAGAGAACACCAATTGATTATTCTGATTTTGTTAACAAAAATCAGTAAAATTGTTATTGAATTAATAATTAGCATTAATTAATAAAATAAATTGTTAATTACAATTACTTAACTAAATTTTACGTTATATATAGAGAGAGAGATTATCATCAAATCGAAAAAAACTCAAGGCTTTGGGGGGGGGCTGTCCGGACCCCCAGGACACCCTTTTTGTGTGCGCCACTGGCTAATGCTGAAAATTTGAATTCACGCAAATTAGACGCAGAAAAAATATAATACTTTTAAAGATTTTTTTTTGGCTATTATTAGATAATCGCCTCTACTTTTAATCCAAAAATTTACTTTTCCGAAAATTTTAAAATTAAATCTCGATTATTACAGAGCGAAATTAGTTTTTCCTTTTCATTCAAAGTTAAATCGTATCGCCCACAGATGTATCCGTTACCACATATGGATTACAAACTCAAATTTTTTTTAAATCCATCTATCCACGAAAAGACAAGTAAATATTCTACGGATACCCTTCATTTATTTTTAACAAATGAAGAATTCGCTTCCAGATTTTTTTTTTTCCCCTCAGATTATAATTAATTTGCGGCACACTTCAAGAATTTGGCGGCACACAAAAATGCCGCGACACAATGGATGAGAATCGCTGCACTAGACAAACGAATAACACAGAAATTGTTTGATAATTTCTATTCCAAACTTTTTTTATAAGGTTAAGGTTTTTCATTTCCGATTTAATACACTATTTTTACAAGATTTAGCTTTTGATTTTTATTACAAATAGATCCATAAGATGCCAAAAAGAAAAAAAAAGTGATTTGGACTTTAATACTCTGATGAGTAATAAAAATTGGAATTAATGAGTTGAAAGAATACATAAGTAATACAAAAATAAACAAGAAAAATTTCAAGAGTATATCAACTACTTGATTTGATTTTTTATAACGAACGCTTTGAAGGAACACGATGACTGTAGGGGAGGGACCACAAAATTTTGAATCTGGATCAAGCGACATTTGAACTGGTACCTCATTTTCCAAACTTCTACATCATGCCAGCGTGTGACTTGGAGCCTCAACAAATTTAACATGTATCGAAAATGTAGACCTCGAGTTCGATGGCCAAACAAACTATTTTGGGTACACATATGGCCGTCATAAATAAATTAAATAACGATATCATACTCGGCCCCTATTTTCAAATTGAAAAATGCTCAAATAAAAAATATATTACATTTTGACTCCATTCTCTTAAGCAGAGAGTAGCATAAAATTTACTACACTAATTATTTTGTATTTATTCATTTTTTCTTGCATAAAATTCTTACTGTAATGCCGTATTTTCATATTAGTTTTGTATGTTAAAGTGAAGAAATGACGCATATACAGAGAAATACGTTTAACGAGAAAACGCTTGAGACGAAATATCGGTTAACACGAAATAATACAATGACCTTGAAAACTAATGTGTATTTTCCTGCATTTTTTTTCTCTTAACATGAAATGAAAATGGCTCAACAAAAAGATTTCCTTTCTTAGAATGAACAAAATACGGAACACCAGCCCAGCTGTCGAGATTTAAGAGGTTGTGAAATGAAACAGGTAGTTTCACATGTTTCGTAGAAAGGAGGCTAACTTGGCTCGGAATAGCCAGACGACATGAGCCAATTTTATTATATGTAAAACTACTTTTACTTCCATCACTACAAACGCCACACAAAAACATCTAATCTCATCATCAGTTGACTTTGAGAAATTCGGTGATGAGTAGATCGTAGCGTGAGTAAAAATCGTGTGAGTTTTTCCACGCTTTTTTCTATTTGATAAGAATTTTTTTGTGCGAGCACAGTGGCAAAGAGTCAGAAGGAAACAAACTACTAGGTCGTTTAAAATGAAGATGGAGTTTCTTGAGGCTGATCAATAACTGATGACCAAAACGAAATCTGTAAAAATGTTGATATTGCTACTCAACTTTATCAACAATAAATTTTAAAAAAATAGCAACTTACGTAAATGTTTGAACGGTTTATTTA
>BMAO01028594.1:0-43054 GCA_019973975.1 Trichonephila clavata | reverse complement strand
GATGTATATATATACAGGGTGTTTCATAAATGATGGGAGTAACTTTAAGGGGTGATAGTACACATCAAGACGAGTAATAGTAAATAGGAAACCAAGTGTCCAAACGTCTTCCGAAGGAGAAAGGCGCCATCAAAGTTTAGGGTCCTAAATTTCAAATGATGATAAAAAACGGGAAATGGATCGATTCATTTGCGGTTTTCACTAAAATCATTCTTTAAATTAGTATTTTCATTAAAAAAAGTTTTAAAGACAAAGTTAAAAAAATGCCGTCAGAGGGCGCTCTAGACTTTGGAGTACCGAACAACTACCTTTTACCAGTATTTTTTTTTATTTTGTTAAATGTTTACAAAAGCTTAGATTTTAACTTGAATTTTGAGCGCAAAATTGAAACCATCGGGAGCGGTTAAGTGGCGCAAATGTAACCGCGTTTAGGGAGGAAAAATTGAAATGCTCGTATGTAATGATCAAAATAAAAAACGATAAAGCAAACTTTAAAGGCGATAGTACAACACCAAAACAAGTAACATTCATCAAAGAAATCATACTCGTAATTTTAACCCGAAGGTGATAGAGGGCGCTGAAACAGATTTCGTTTTAAGAGACAAAAGGAAACAAAGAACATTTACGTTATAAAAAAAAGTTTAATTAGAACTGATTACAATATCTGTTCGAAACACTGACCATTAGAGGCGATGCATGCGGTACAACGGCGAAGAAGGGATTCACGAACCCTCTGAAACACGCCAGGAGTATCGCGCACCTCTCCTGCAGCTGCCGAAAGTCTGGCGACGAGTTCTTCTGCAGTTTCGATAGGAGTCTCATACATAAGACTCTTCAAGTGTCCCCACAAAAAGAAATCCAGGCATGAAAGATCGGGCGATCGCGCTGGCCAAGGGACAGGACCACTTCGCCCAATCCATTGATTGGAAAGGTTGCGTTTAGATAATTTCGCACTTCTGGCGCAAAATGAGCTGGTGCTCCATCCTGCTGGAACCACATTACTCGCCGGATACGAGGGGGAACATCTGTTATCATTTCCGGCAGCACCTGTTGCAGAAAGGTAAGATATTTTTTTCCATCCAGGCGTTCTGGCAGAAGATAAGGTCAAGTAGATGGTCACCAATTATTCCTGCCCAAACATTTATGGAAAATCGTCGCTGATATGCATGTGTAGAAGACGCATGTGGATTTACATCTGCCCATTGGTGGGAATTGTGGGTGTTAAATGTACCGTCACGTGTAAATGTACATTCATCTGTAAAAAAGCACAGTTGCACCAAAATCGGGATTTAGGGTGTGCTTCTGCAGATACCAGCGAGCAAAATCCATTCGACGAGGAAAATCCCTTTCAGTCAGTTCCTGGACTCGTTGGACATGAAAAGGATGCATACTTTCATCCTTTAGTACTCGCCATGTCGTGGAGGGTGATACTTCAATTTGACTAGCCACTGCTCGCGTGCTTGTATTTGGATGATCAGTCACCATATCCAGAATTTTTTTCTTCCACGGCTACCGTTCTGTTAGACTTCGCACAGCCTGCATTTGAACGTGCACCAAAAAAGGATCCTGTCTCACACAACTGTCTGTGCAAGCGCACAAATGTTTTATCATTGGGCAACCGCCTGTTGGGAAACTTTTTTCATTATAATCGTCGCGCCTCTTCACTATTCCCATTTGCAGTTCCGTAGATGAAGTGCATATCAGCCTTTTCTTGATTAGTGAAGGGCAACATCTTTCGTTACGTTTGTTCCGTGATTTACACTTGCACACTCGGGTCAATGGCTTTTATCTTAATAACAATTTGCATATGCGTTCTTCTTCTTCCCCATATCACAATTTCATGTTCTTCTTCCAGAATCTTGCAGCTAAAACGCTTGCATGGATAAAATTTGAAGATGCTCTAGCACGTTTGCGTTGAATTCAAATCATGCATTTTCTAATCGAAGTTGATTGTTTTTATGTTGTACTATCGCCTCTTAAAGTTTGCTTTATCGTTTTTTATTTTGATCATTACATACGAGCATTTCAATTTTTCCTCCCTAAACGCGGTTACATTTGCGCCACTTAACCGCTCCCGATGGTTTCAATTTGCGCTCAAAATTCAAGTTAAAATCTAAGCTTTTGTAAACATTTAACAAAATAAAAAAAATACTGGTAAAAGGTAGTTGTTCGGTACTCCAAAGTCTAGAGCGCCCTCTAACGGCATTTTTTTAACTTTGTCTTTAAAACTTTTTTTAATGAAAATACTAATTTAAAGAATGATTTTAGTGAAAACCGCAAATGAATCGATCCATTTTCCCGTTTTTTATCATCATTTGAAATTTAGGACCCTAAACTTTGATGGCTCCTTTCTCCTTCGGAAGACGTTTGGGACACTTGGTTTCCTATTTACTATTACTCGTCTTGATGTGTACTATCACCTCTTAAAGTTACTCCCATCATTTATGAAACACCCTGTTATACATATGTATTTCTGAATTATCACTCCTCAAGTTTATGTTAAAAATAAAAAAAATAATAAATAGTAAGTCATTTTAATTTTTATAAGCCCCACTGTGTTCTTTTTCCCCCCTTTTTTTTGTACAATAATGATACTCACTAAATATTTCTCAGTTGTTTATTGTTGTATACCTTTGCTCCCTTATATTGAATAAACCTCACGTGCATATGTACTCGTATGCTATAAATAAGCAAAATTTTACCTGTTACGATTTAGATGATTACAATTCTAGTCATTAAGCATTGCAAAGATCATACACAATACTTTAAAAATAAAATCAAGGGATTCCCAAAGCATTTATTCCAGTTTATATTTTGAATATATTGATGCATGATAAAATGGGAAAAGAATCTAAAGAGCTCTAAATAGGAAAAACAATTGCAGTTGATCTTTAAATTCAGTTTTTTTCAATGTGAAATAATTGACGCAGTGTTCCTAATTAAATTCCACAGATAAGATCATATAGAAATTCTTTAAAAAAAAGTTGATATTTACCAAAATGAATGCTATATCCAAAAAAAAAAAATAACAAAAAATATCTGGAATTTTAAAATATGAAACAAATTTTGAAATACGAGTACTTTGAAACACATATTAATCTAAAATGTTTATGATTCAAATGATTATGCAAATATTTAAGATATTATGTGAATAAAAAAGATATTTTAATATAAGATTTTTTTCAATTATTACTTATTTTATTACGAATTTTTCTATTTGGCACTAATTAATAACGCAACCGGTAGTTTCTTTAGATCTTGAAAATAAAGCATTGATAATATATATACTTTTAAAAGCCTATATCTCTGATGAATAAATATTGCTAAATAGAAGTAAAAAAATAAATATATATAAATTAATATAAAAAATTAGAACTCTTAAATATGTAATTAAATTATTTTATTAATAATATAAATTTTTTAAAATAATAAATATCTGAGGCAATACTTAAAATATTATCCCTCCGTATTACGTAGATATCATAAAGGACTACAAAAATATATTGCTTTATTTTTTATACATTACACAAGGAATATAGACCTATATATATTATGTAAGTAAATATATATATATATATATATCAACATTACTGTATTATATAAATTCTAAAAATCAAAGAGGGCATATATCACACAATCATGTTGCTATTAAAGTATACTAAAGTTTGTATTATATTTTAAATACTATGCCAAAATTATGCATTACGATTGCACCGTTCACTGTTTCATAAAATTAATGACCCTCCCACCCTTAAAATATTATTTCATAGATAGAGGTTCGAGGATTACATGCAGTCATTCACAAAGAGCCAGGCAGCTCATCAGGAGTAATGGAAATTTTTAGTCAGAAAAAAGAATCCTAGAAATACAGGATACAGTAGCAATATTCACTGAATAAATCTCAGAACGCCTTTATAACTACACCGACGTTCAGACACAACTATCAATGTCTAAAATACAAGTATGTTAATGATTATTCACAGGCACTCTCTCTTCCTATTCAACAGCCGAAGTAATAACTACTCACTGGTAGAATCTTCAAGGTCAAATCAATACTACAATTAACTACAAGACACTCAGTTTCGGTGAGCGATCTGTATTTATAGGCATCATGAATCTTTCGAGAAAAATCTGCTTGCGTCATAGATCGAGATATTTGTAGAGTTCCACTAATTTCCAGAAAAATCCATAGGTTCACAAACTCGCTCAAAATGGTCGCCAAAAATTATGCCAACTTCGCTCTATCACCAGGATTTCGCCTTTCCATTGAATCGTCTTTATAATGTGTGGAATGGCGTTGCTTGCGAGAATATTACATTTTTAACATAAAATGAATACAGCATAGAGTAACATAAACGTATTACACATCCAGATATAAATTATTATTATTTTTATTTTAAACATTCATTACACAGAATTCTTAACAATATAAATACTCAAATAATATTATATCAAAATTCTTTTTTATTTATTCAGAATGTTTTTTAGGCTTAAGAAATACTACTATCTGAAAACTTTGTAACTTTTAGTGTTTACTTGTCGATTCCAAAAAGAAAACAAAATACTATATAAACAAAGAACTTTATCTCTCCATAAACTCAAGAACAAATTTTATTTAGACAGACAGCATTAAGATCCCAACTTATCTTGCCAATCTCGCTACATGACATCTTCCATTTCTCTCTACTTCCAGTAACGAAAACTTACTTGCTTTTCCACTTACTGTAGACGTTCCGTGGAACTTACCGACTAAAATGATTCCCAAACCCAACTGCAGACGTAGATACATTCTTTTTCGAAAACAAGATACATTTCTTTCTAGTTTCTTTATTCATTCATTTCTTTACGTCATGTTTCATGTTCTTTCTTATGTCTTAGGGTACCAGAGCACTTCCACAATATGGACGGAATGATATCTTGGTGAAACGTATGAATATTTTACGAATATTCATTTTGGATTCGGAAGTTGTTGGAGATTAAATATTTTTCATGTGACCGTCGGGAATACAGATCTCTATCTCGTCGTTCCCATGTTTTCTGCTTTATTCAAATAAAAATAAATTACGTGTGAGTGTGTTTGTTTCTCTTGTTTTACTTTCAGAAGAATTTTTATCCCGTTAATGAAGTCACAGGGGGAAGTTTCGAAGAAAAGGAATTGCGTCTTATATTCGATCAATTTTGTTTATTTCGAAACATAGAAGTTTGCTTTGAAGTTGAATAACTTGTTTTATTTTCCGACATAGATTTTGCGAATTGTAAGCAAATACGTCAGAATAATTTTTGTTATCCTTCGCTATGTATTCTCATTGTGAAATAATTTATAAGGAACTTCAGGAAATATTTGAATCATTTGGGTAAAATATTAGCCATGAAACGTCGTAAGCTATGCACATATGTATTATGTGTTTCATATAAGATATTAAAATTGGTTTCTGAACTAATTTGTATATAGATTTACATTAAATTTCCATTAAAATTTGCATAGATAAAACTACATTTGCATTTTAACCATTTAAAAAGATGTATATTGAAATATCTCCTTCCTTTCAAATACTAAAAAATACATAATTTTATTGTTTTTATTTAAATGCTTATAAAACAATTTTTATATTGTAGGTATAAAGTATTGAAAACAACAATTTACTAAGAATTTTAAATTTATAATTTATGATTATTTTCTTTTTGTAAGTTATTATGTTCTTACAAATTTGAAAGGATGAGTATATATTAATTAAAAAGGATTTTTACTGATATATATATATATATATATATATATATATAGCAGAAGATAAATTAAAAAGATGACTAATAAATCCTAAAACATCTTAAGATCAGACCGATATATATACATGTATATATATATATATACCAGGTGTATGCAAATGAAATGAGACGATTGTTTTAACAAAAACACAATAAATTTGCGAAAACTGTTAATATTTCTTTATTCGAAATAATATACGTTGCTAGCTACACATTTCCCCCATCTTTTGGGCAATTTGTGAATACCACGCCAAAAAAATGATCGGTCTTTTGAGGCCAGCCAGTCATCAAGCCGAGATTTGACGTTTTCGCAAGAAGTGAAGCGCTGGTCAGCCAATGCGTGTCCCAATGATGCAAATAGGTGGTAATCGGAAGGAGCCAAGTCTGGCGAATAAGCCGCATGCGCAAAGGGCTCCCAGCTGAGCGCCTTAACGGTGACCTTTGTCGGTTTAACACGGAGGCTAGGTGTGTTGTCATCAAGGAAAATCACTTTGTGCTGCCGTTTCTTGTATTGCTCGCGTTTTTCGAGTATAACATCGTTTAAATTAAGTAATTGTTGCTTGTAGCGATCAGTATTAACGGTTTCGCCGGGTTTAAGAAGCTCATAATATATTGATCCCTCCTGATCCCAGAAAATACACAGCATTGTCTTGCGGCCGAAGCGATTCGGCCTTGCGGTCGATTTGGACGGCTGTCCGGGGTCAACATATGATCGATTACGCTTGAGATTCTCAAAATAATTCCATTTTTCATCGCCAGTCACAAAACGATGGATATATGACTTGTGTTTGTAGCGGGCAAGCAACATTTCGCACACGATTTTTCGGTTTTCCTGTTGACGGTCCATTAGCTCGTGTGGTACCCATCTACCGACCTTTATTATCTTTCCCATTGCTTTGAGAAGACGGGAAACAATGCTCTGGTCAACATTCAATTGTTCTGGAAGACGTTCTAGCGTTTGGCCATTATCTTCATCGAGTAATGCTTGCAATTCAGCATCTTCAAATTTTTTGCTGGTCTGCCACGCTCCTCGTTTCTCACATCGAAATCACCATTTTGAAACTTTTCAAACCACCTGTAGCACTGCGGACTGCTCAGAGCATTGCCACCGTATGCTTCTACAAGCATTTGATGCGATTCGGCAGCATTTTTCTTTAGATGGTAACAAAAAATTAATGCTGTCCGCAAATCGTGGTCGGAAGGCATAAAATTCGATATTTTCAACACAGTAAAAAAATATAATGCACGCTGAAACTCGTCCAAATGTAAACTAAACATGAGAGTATCATAGGTCAAACTATAAAAAAATCACTTGTCACAGTTTCGTCTTGTTTGCATATATGCGTGGTGACATCTGTTAGCAATCGTCTCATTTGATATGCATACACCTGGTATATATATATATATATATATATATATATATATATATATATATTGGATGTGTTCTTGAGGTACAGAAGACCAAGAAGCTTCCACACGTTGACAAAGTTTATCTGGTGTGGCAGCTGGGGGTGTAATCTGGGTCAATCGTTGAGCAACCACGGACCACATGTTTCCTATCGGTGAAAGATCCGGAGAGCGAGCCGGCCAGGGAAGCAATTCAAACTGGTGATTGATAAAGAACCTTCGGACAATGCGTACCACGTGCGGTCGCGTATTATCCTGTTGAAATATGGCTGTGGCCAAGCCCTGAAGGTAAGAAAGGACAACTGGCTCCAACACCTCGGAGATGTAGCACTTGTTGTTTAAAATACTGGCAATGCGTACTAGAGGAGTGCGAGAGTAATATCCAATACCGCCCCATATCATACCCGGTGCAGGACCAGTTTGGTGGAGCATAACGCAGCTGTTCAGCATTTTCTCACCACGGTATCTTCAGACTCGAATCCGACCATCGTAGTGTTGCAGACAGTTGCGTGACTCGTCAGTAAAGACTATTTCTTTCCATTCTGCCGCCCATATCCTTCTTTTATCGCACCATTGGTGGCGGAGACGTAGGTGGTTCTGCGTCAAGGGTAGACCAAGCAATGGACATCTTGCGGACAGACCATTTTGCTATAAACGGCATCGAATGGTACGCGCTGACATGAATATGCGTTACAGACTCAATGTGCTGTGCTATAGGATCGTGATGTGACTGAGCGATCCGTCACTGCCATGTGCGCACAATTTGCCTGTCCTCACGTGAAGTGGTGCACTGACGTGGATGCGATCGACCACGTCGGTCCGTCGTACCCTCCTGCATCCAAAGGTCACATATCCGGATTACAGTTGTTTGGTTTCGTCCAACACGACTACGGATTTCCCTGAAAGATAATCCATAATCTCGGTAGGCCATTATCCTTCCTCTGTCGAACTCGGATACTTGATCAAAAGCTGATCGCTGTTTTCTACGAGACATAACTGATCGTTTTTTGAAATATCCACACAAGAAAAACACAATTGCCGAACTTGAAATCGTCGAAATCTCCAAGCCTTAAATAGCGCTTTGAGGTGACGCCACAGGCGTGCGTGATGTGTGTCTGCGCTGAAATTCTAATCATTTGCATATCTCACCTCCGCTATTGTATGTTGTAAATTTCATGTTATTTGCATCCTTCCTTCAGGGTGTTGCATTTACGGTGGCTAGCAGTGTAGTTTTATTAACAGAAATTCGGAAATTCAAGAAAAATTGCTATTTAAATTAGGAAGAATGAATATGTAAATTAGGAAAAACGAATAAAACGTGGAACACGGAAAAGTGTAACAATATCATCTGTTGAATAAAAAAAAGTATTGAAAAAGTAAATACTAATATAATTGTCATAAAATGATATTTTGACTAAAATGAAAAACTAAATTCTACTTCTAATAGCGGTTTTCTTCCTTTTCGAAATCGGGATTCAGTTATATAAAAATAGTTCAAGAAAGAAATGCATAATTACTGTGCAAAATAAAAGTGCAATCTTTTCTTATATGCATTTTTTCGTTCATTAACAACTTTTTTAAAAAAATAAAAAATGGTTAAAATAAAATAAAGTTTAATTATACACAACGTAGATTTAAAATTTTTTAAAATTAATATTATGTAAGAAATTTATTTTCTTTTTTTTTAATTTACTTGCAATTAAAAAAGTTTCATCAGAATAATCTTCAAGATACTTCTTTTCTGTAAAACACGAAATTGAACAAAAAATATTACTCTTTTACTGTATGCTTATTTCAATTATTTTAATGGTAAGATTTAAAAATATGTAATGTAAAATGAATATATATATCAAATACAAGAAATGAAAAATCTAGTAAAGAATCTCGGCACAATTAAGATATATTTTATAAGTATTAGTTCTATAATTCAAATATATATATTTTACTTAACGATGGAATTTGCTGATAATAGTTTAAATGAATCGTGGATATTTTTTTTAAAAGAAATTATATCAGATATATTTAATGGTTACACAGAATATAATAATAATTGTAATATCAAACCTAAGATTTTAAGAACGCAGAATAAAATTTCAATTAAAAGTAATATTTTACATTTTATTTGATTTTCATGTAATGTTTTATTTGTTTTTGAATGTTTTTGTAATTGAAATATCTAAATGAATTTTTATGGTCGTTTTCGGACAAAAACTTCATTTTTATTTTAATAACATTCGTAAATGCTGCATGTTTCTGGCAATTATTTTATGCCTGGATAATAAGAAACGAGTAGGCATGTATCATTTGAAAACAAAAACTGTAAGTATATATTTAAATTTTATTATTTTTTTGAAGTATATTAATAAAAATAGCTTTCCTCATTTAAAATGATTTACGCTACATTTTTAGATTAAAAGCGAAAAAAAATTTAGATTTGCAGGCTTTAGAAGCACTCTTGCAGAACTAATAAAAGAAATATTAAAACATTTGTTTAAAAAAAAACTGTTGAAACTTTAAACATTATTATGTCTTATTTATTTTGATACGAAATTTTCACATTGGTAAGTCATAATTCAAAAAGTTAGTATTTCATTATTTTGAAAACACCCCATCTAATATAAAATCAGCACTTGAGGTTTATAGATTAATTGTTTTCTAATTCTTACATATCTAGTAGTTTTTATAAAATATTGGCCAAGTAAACAATAATCAAACAATAAGGAAAAATTCAAAATGACTGAATACAAACAACACACAACTTCGAAACAAAGTATATTGATGGAAGATCCCTAATTCCGAACCACATTTAACTGTTTATGCCGGTACATCAGCTACCACCTTACTTTTCAAATATATTTACACCAGAGATCGTCAACCTATGGCACGCTGTAAAATTCTAAAGTGTCCCTCTATATTTCTAAAAATTTGTCAGTTTTTGAGTAAAGTTGATAATTTTTAAATGGAGCTTATTGAACTAACATTTTCAGGTTGATGAAAAGGAAAATTTACTGCAATATTAAAAAAATGTGGAACATAACTCTGATAAATCGACAACTATTTTAAATTGTTGGATGTCATTTCTGGAGAGATTTAATTGTTTGAAGAGGAAATTACATATACTCCGTATCTCGCTTTTGGTTCTACATATCTATGTGAACAAATCTTTTCTCATATGAAAATTATTTTGAATCTTCGAAGAAGTTTTTTAATAACTCTTTTTGTGGACACAACTGGGCATTCAATATCTTGTGAAATATAAAGCCGCCCCTGATATTACGGTATAAAATGGAGAAGCAAATGGAACTAAGTTTCACATAAAATATTTAACTGTATTGAAGGATTACTTATATTTTGTTACTTATTTCTTTTTTTGATAATTCAGGTTAAAATATTCATAATACAAAACATATGTACAATTTTAGTTTTTTGTTTGTGCTGAAGCAATAGTTATTTTTTGTTTATTTTTAGGTTAATTAATATCTTTAAGGCATGCATAATTAAAATAAAATGAAATGATAGATCTCTATTCTTGACCTCTATTCCTTAAGTCTGCTTACATTGCAGTGGGAATCGAATTGTTTCAAATAGTTACTAAGCGGCACCCTGAACCGTATTGGTATATTGGTTTGACACACCACTATAACAAGCTTTTCGAGCCTTGATCTATACCAGTTGTACTCAACTTTTTTTTCCCACCGGGCCACATGAATATGATAACTATTTCACGCTTGCAGCAACATGAGGAGTAATGGGGGGAGGAGATCAAGGACATTTACATTGCGGAAAATTGGTGAAAATATATATTAAAACTCATTATTATTGATTTTAATTTAAAACTATATTAAACTCTATCAAACTAAACTCACGGAAAATACATTTTATGCATTTTTTATTCAGTTATGGGGTAAATTCGATTTCCTTTCATCAATGATCCCTTGTTTGCATTCTACTGTCATAAAAACAAAGCTACCGTATACTTCGATAATTTCATTTTTTCTTTCGACAAAACCTCACTTAGTTTTACTTCAGATATTAATTCATCAAATGCTAGATGGAAATCAGTACCATTTGCTTAAAACTAGTTCAAACTTGCTTGTGCATATTTGTTTCAAATTTATTCAAATACTTTTTGATTTTACCAAAAACAACATCTAACAAATAACTGAAGAGTTAATTGGTAGCATTTAAGAAACAGTCTTACAATTTCTATATCAAGCCATATGTGTTTATCCTTAACAGTTTCTTATGTTTATTGACATATATAATGTAACAAATTTTATAGGATGCTTTTCTTACCCCTATATAAGCAATAATTTTTTTTTTAATTTAAGTAACTTTATTAAAAATGAAAATTGTTGCAGTAACGATTTCAGTCTACCGTTTCGAGAAGTTTGACTTTAAACTTTGCTAACATACCTTCTCTAGCTATTTTGATTCTAGAATTTTGCACGTACTATTTGATTAAATAAAACATCTGTTTATCTTACGTTACGTTCATCAAAATAAAAAAAAATCTGGAATATAACTTACATGAATACAAGAATCAATTCCCATATTATTTGGAAATCTAAATAATTTTCGATAGTGCAAAGATATTAATCCAATTTATCAGATTATTACAATACATAATTGAAGATCCTTTTCATGTATGTTTCACTAGCCGTTACTTGCTCACTTCTCTGGGTACTTTATGATGCTCTACGAATATGCACTATTTATACATGTAAAAAATTTTAATATTTAAGTCCTAGTGTTAAGCACTCGATTGTATTGAAAAACATTTTTATAACTCACTTGATTTTAAAAATACACAACTATTAAATAATAATTTCTTATAATTTTTAACATGAAAGTTATACACGCTTATAACCTGCTTCTCTAAAGTGGATTTTAGCAAAACCAATTTTTAGAGGATTTCTACTCAATAAAACAAACATACTTTGCAATTTTTATGTCAAATTTAATGGTTCAAAAACTGAAATTATTTTATGAATAAGCCTTTTAACCTTTTTTGAGAGTTGATTTCCATTGGACCCGTTTTTGGTGGAATTC
The DNA here is from genome assembly GCA_019973975.1 of Trichonephila clavata. Classification (NCBI taxonomy): domain Eukaryota; kingdom Metazoa; phylum Arthropoda; class Arachnida; order Araneae; family Nephilidae; genus Trichonephila; species Trichonephila clavata. Next base: position 30,832 of record BMAO01028594.1, on the reverse strand, counting down.
AATTCAACAAAAGAAATATGCATACTGAATTTCAAGTTTTTAGGCTTAATAATTCAAAATAAAGAGTACTTAACGTTGACATACATTATGCTGTCACAACGAATCTGAGAGGTAGATTGCCACCAAACCCCTGTTCAGCGGATCTCTACTCTAAAAAAGAAACGTTCCTACAAAATTTCAAGTCTTTAGCTCTAATATTTCAAAAAACGGAATTTTTTATGTTCTTTAACGTTTCTTAAACAATCACAACGGCCGTTGGGATCGGTTTTGAAACATCCATTTTTAAGAGAATCTCTACCCCATTAAAGGAACTTTCCTATCAAATTTAAAGCCTGTAGCCCTAATATTTTAAAAACGGAAATTATTTTTTATTTATATAATTTCCCTTAAACCCTCGCAACGTTACTTGGAAGTAAATTTTCACAAAATTTCTTTTGTATTGGATCTCTACTGCATGAAATTTAATAATTCTAAAACTGGAATATTTATCTATAACATCCCTTAAGTCTTCGCAACGCCCCTTGTTGGTGGATTTTTGCAAAATCCGTTCTTAGAAGATCTCTACTTCAAGAAAGGAACATGCCTACCAAGTTTCAAGTCTGTAGGTCCAATAGTTCCGGAGATATGAAGAAGGAGTGAGTGAATGAGGGAGTCGCTTTTCCCTTTTTATATGTATATATTAATGGGTGGAAGTAATTATAATACATTGACAATTATTGATATAGATATATATCTTCGTAATAAAGAAATGTATGAAGAACAAATACATAATCCTATAAAAGCATCTATTCATCATATTGTTATCCATTGCTTATTGGAATTCCAAAAGAAATGTTCTAATAATTAGTATTTTGAGTTAATTTCTTGCAAAATATAAAATAATAAATAGTATTCTTATTTTCCCTTAGTTTGTAATTAGAATTTCATCCATATAATTAAAAAATCATGAATCTATGATAAAATAATTTTTATTTCTTCTATAAACTGATTCATTTGCGATTATTCTTCATAAAAAACAAAATGTTTAGATATAATTTTGTAAAAAAATGGATAAATCTTTATCTCTTTTGTAATAAAAAGAGATAAAGGGAGCAGGAATGAAACATCAGTGTGATAATAAAAGTGTAATTGCTTCATAATGATCCTAATTACAATATTACACTGTTAATAATTATAATGTTTTCATACATGAAAAGAAGTTTTTCTTTCATCAATATCAGTTTCTGTTCAACAAATAATTTTCCCATTTATTCATTCCTTAAAAATAGATTGTTTCTTAAATATTGGTCTGCTCTTTATACTGAAACACAATTTAATTCAAAGCTTTTATTGTTAATGTTTCTCTTTGAATGAATAATCATAGTTATTTAAGTAACAAATATTCGATATATAAAGATCTAAGAAAAAATCCTGAATGAAAGTTGCAGTTAATTACAGGGTGAATAATTATTTTTGATTAGTTTGTTTAGTGTTCTGTAGAAATAGTTAAGTATAGTTAAGTATGAAATTTATAGAATCTTTAAAAATGAAATCTAACCTAAAGTATGACAAAACAGGTGTAAAACGAAACTAAGTTGGAAATAGTATAGACAGTTGTATGTAATCAACCGTCTCAAAAATGTTTTTTTTTTATATTTCCTAAAAGTAGAAAATGTGGGTGTGTGATTTTTAAGAAATGCGTCGAATGAAACTGAGATCCTTATGCTTGAATTATATTATTAGTCAACACGCGGTTTTTAAAAAAACAGAAAAAAAGCGCTATTGATTTATATTTTAACTGTAACCTTAACTATGACATATATTTCAGAAAAATGGACTAATTTCATGATGGTCACATGATAATATAAACACGTGTTCTACATTGAATTCAAAACGGACAATAAACTAGCTCGTACTTTTTATTCTATTTGTAAAACTTAGGTAAAATTTCAAATTGCATAATTGGGTAAAGATGCTCAAGAGTTATAAAAAGAAATTTCTGCAAAAAAGATTTTAAAATTTAAAAAAAAAGTCTTGTTTTATACATGTACTTTTAAATAAAGTGACAAATATAATTTTTTTTAAAAAAAAGTTTCAGTAAAAAGCGTAATTTGGCAACAACGAAGTGCATGAACTGATTTGCTGAAAATAGATAATTGCATTTATCGTGACTATGACATCACATGTGTTTTTGAACTTGATTGGCTAAAAACACGTGGTTTAAAATTATCATGTGGTTATGACGTCACATGAATTTAGTTCATTGACCAAAAATGGAAAATATTTTTCACTGTTTAATTGTGTTCTTTATATTATTTTTAAAACCCGTTCAGAACCGGCGAAAGGAGAAAGAAACGTTTCTCCAGGCCCGCACGTTTCGAGAGTATACGCATGCATGGGACCGGGCGAATTTCCCTGCTAAGCCTATTTACAATCTTTAATGCAATTAAATACGCTAAAATTTACAATTTACTATTTTTGATAATATCTGAATGTACAATACAAAAATGTTCGCTATATTTAAAAAAAATTGCGAATTTTAAAGAAAATGTTTTTATTTTAATAAAAAAAAAGTACCCTTTTTACTCTTTTTGCCATGATGATTAAAATAAAATAGATACAAAACTTATACAAAACACTATCTGTCAAATCTCAAACGATAAATTTACTCTCAAATAGTCTTGTTTGGGCTTGAACTTATACAAATATTTTAAATAACAGCTAATATATCTATTTTTTATTCTTAATTAATCCTTATAGCTTTCTTAATATCAAGTTAGTATTATGTTTTTTGTTCTTATGGTTATGTCTACTCTGGTTGCAATAACAATGAAAAAGAATTGTTTGTTCTACGGCAGTGCTTCTCAAACTTTTAATATTTGCGACCCAATTTTCAAACATAATTTTCATTGCTCCCCCCTTTCATACAATACCAATGTATTGAATTCAATAATACTATACTTTGACGCTAAAGCTACAATACGACTAAAACCTCTTAAGTTCCACAGGCGTATATAAACGTCTCACTAAACCAAACAGTTAATTTCCACGGACGTATATATACATCTTTCCGAAATACAATCTTATATGCGCACTGGTATTCATAAAATTATTCCGAAGATTTTGAAATGCAATAAAAGGACTTGACAGTGTTTGCGAAAGATTTACTTTATTCAGAGGTTTTCCTTATTTATTCCCCTTCAAAACATCACATACGTGTGCCTGCGTGAAAACGGGGCATTGGGAAGCGAATCCCATAACTTTTAATTAGCAGTTAAGGGATTAATTATAAACCGTACAAATTATCAAGATAAGTGTTACATTTTGTAAAAACTATATATCACAAGCCCATAGGGTTACTGATAAGTATTAAACTTATTCTTAATATTGCTAAATTAATTATAAAATACATTGTGCAGTACTGATATATTTATAAGTGTATTATGTCAGCGCAAATGTGTATTTTATATTTAATTGTATCAGAATGTATTTTGTTTGTTTGCTTTCAGTAAATTAATAATTGTTTAAATGATCCTTTGTTTTCCACTTTTCAATACGCTCGCGCCCCTTTATAGAGTTGTCCCGCCCCTGTAGGTAGGCACGCCCCACAGTTTGAGAAACACTGTTCTACGGAAGAAAAATTGAATCAATGAGAACACAAACGGTTATTTTTCGTTGAAAATGAGTCATCGCGCTTGTTTTATGAAAATCTGCTTTTTAAACGCTTTTGAGAGTAAAAACTATGGTTGTAATATTGAATTAAATAAAAATAAACAAAAATAAAATAAATAAACAAACTCTTTTTATGAATGTCTGACGCCCAATATACTTGTAAGCTTTCAATTTAGTCAAAATATAAACAGAAATCCGAGCGCAATCAATCACGATCCTTTAAATGCCCGATTCTCTCGAAAGAATTAAACGTGCGCAGTTGTTTACATTCATAAATATTTCGGATATAATTAAAAAAAATCGAAGCCAAAAGCACATATTGAAGTTCAAAGTTTTGTAAAACATTATTGTAAAAAAAAACGGACTTAAACCGCCCTCTAGTGCCTTGTTAAAATTAATATGAAAACGTTCTAAATTCAAATCACACCGGTGTGATAATGGACCTCATAGTAGGGAAAGACTGTCATATAAAAGCGTACTAACAAGATCATTGTCAACAAATGAACTGTTTTTCCAGAATGAAAGATTTCGTAAGCCTGGGGTGACTCAGTGCATTACGCGACGAATCCGACATAATTAGAAAACTATTACAGTAAAGGAAACGCTCGAAACATGTTTAGAAATATATTGTTAGCTTGATTTATGCAAGTGAAACAAAACAGTAAATATAAGGAACAATATTTTCGAAAATATGTTACACACTTGCCTCCGAAAGTCTGCGTACAAGCAATCATCTTACGTGTTTATGCTATAATTACTATTAAAATCTCGCTTTAGAAGATCAAAATACTTGTCAGAAACTCTGCAATATTTCCTTATTCAAATAACAGCAACAAAATTCACCTTAACAGGAAAAAACAAGAATGACCACCAAATAATCACCAACCATCTGCGCTGAAAGTCTGAGTACACTTACAAAATAGAGCTTTTAAAGACCTTTTAATGTAAAATAATTGCACTAAATCATGTTTTTAAGTAATTATGAGAATCACATGTTTTTAAGTAGTTATGAGCTTCTTTTACGACTTACTTAGGATTTGAGATTTGAAAGCTTATGTGGTCAATGGCAGGCAACAAAATAGAGATCAATATATTATTGAAAGAAAAATCATCATAGATCTTCAGAAATGGGGGAAGTTTTTAAAGCAATTGCTGAAATTGTTAATATTAGACATTCATTGATTCAAAAAGTTTTCATAATCTACAAATCAACTAAAATTTTAGTGTCCAAGCCAAGATCCGGCCGGCCGTCTGCTGTGTCACCTCTAGAATCTTGCTTTGTAATACGCTTTATAAAAATGATATCCAAGACTATGAGCTTCACAAATAGCTAAAAGTGATCTTAGATATTGAAAAGAAGAATTTAACTCGCAATTTTGAAAAGTAACTAAAAGAGACGTAACATGGCGAGTTCACCAAAGAAATCTTTCATCTCAGTGAACAGAGCTCGAAAATGATCTTGCCAAAACATCTACAAGGACACATAAATATTAGAAAATGGTAATATCAATTAAAAGTACAATTTGTAAGGGCATCAAAAGAAGCAAAAATATACCTTGTGAAAATTTCACGGACAGAACTTTCAGAAGAGAATCCAATTTTTATCAAACATGGAGGAGGAGAGGATAAATGTTTGGGTGCATTGAACTTTCGGCTGGAATCTGGTATTTTATTGAATCGACAATGTACAACTGTACTTGAACTATTGAATCAACTAGTCAGGGCTATGCAGAAACTGCGGAGATTGATGATTTTTACTTCGCGACAAGCCAACAATTGCTCACATTGGGAAGAGAGAAAGAGGAGAGAGAGCTGCGTGTTCTACAAATGCTCCAAACCACCGTAAGCAACCTAATGTCAGACTAATTATACAGATACAGCATTTGGGGTTTACCGTAAAAATCGAGAAAACGTAATAACATCAGAAATGCTCAAATCTGCTCAAGTAGAAAAATGCAACAAAATATCCACAGATGAAACAACTAAGCTTGTTAAATTCCTGCCAAGTATACTGAGAGAGTTAAAGAAAGAATACCTTAAAAAGAATAAACTTTTAGTTACAATCCATTTTTGTACAGGTTTTTTTCCAGTGTACGCAGACTTCTGACGCACACGATTTGTGTCGTTCAGAAGTTATAAATATTTGTAATATTTTATGTAATATCCAGGTGATTCTTGCTTATACTATTTGAATTAACAACGTTAGAGGAATCAATAAAAAATAGTATTGATTCACAGAAAGACTTCATTTAAGTAGCAATATTTGCATGAATATGAAAGGCGATCGCCTGTACGCAGACTTTCGGAGGTAAGTGTAAGTGCTACTTTGCTATTTTTATCTCGAGAACTGTAACTGCGTAATTTTGCTTTCATCTTGGCATGTATTGAATCAAAGTAATTACCCCTAAAATTTAATCAAAACGATTTAATTTTTTTAAATGTTGCACGCACGCGCACACATGAGCATTTTCGTGTTGAATAGTCTGAAACATTTAACAGGAAAAAGTTCTTCGTAAATGTTAGGCGTACAGATATTATTTGGTTTTTAGCTGGACTTGAGGTTTATCAAGGTTTATATTCAATATATTTAATATTGACCCACTGGCTAAAAGAAGCATATCAAATAATTATGCTGTAAGTCAGTGATTCTCAAACTTTCAATATTTGCGACCCATTTTTCAATCATAATTTTCATCGTCCCCTCCCTTTACAATAACAATGTATTCAATGCAATAATAATGTACTTTGATTCTAAGGCTACAATATAAACTTAATTATAAAAACCATACAAATTATCACGATAAGCATTAAATGCTGTATATGTTAGTATTAAATATTTTTAAAAAGCTCCTTTTAAGTATTAGAATTTGGATTATGTTACTTTCCTTTCTTATTTTTAAACTAGAACAGATTGCAAAACGATTTTAAATTAAATTAAATATTTACTTCCTCAAATATCCATATAGATTTGATCTAAATATCGAAAAAGAACTTAGAGTGTCAATTTCTAACATTAGAAATTACTTTGAAAAACTTTTCTCTACATGGCAAGCTTATGTGAGTCACTAGTAACTATTAAACTTGTTCTTTATGTAGCATTGATCAGTTAGTTATATATAAATTACATTTGTGCAATACTGGTTTATTTATATATGTATTAAATCAGTGTAAATGTGTACTTTATTTTTTTGTTATGTCAGAATGTATTTAGTTTGGCTTCCTTTCAGTGAACTAATAAATTTTTAAATAATCATTTATTTTCAACTTTTCAATATACCTGAGCCACACTAGTGGAGGCGCCTCGTAATTTGAGAATCACTGCTCTAAGTGAATTTGTTCTAAAAGTTATTCAAACCAAAACACAAAATTTTCAATAAATTAGGGTTTATTAACGAAGTTAGCTTCATCTTTCGTTTTTATTATTTATGCATTTTTCCTGGGAAAAACTCTTTTTAAAAATAAAGAATAAAGGACGCTGTAGAATACTGCCTGAAATGAGTTCTAATTAGAAGAAAAAAATACCAAGAAAATAAAATAAAAAGGGAATAAATTCTACTAATAATTTCGAATTTTGAAAAACTACGTTTCTGTTTTTGTCGGTAATAGTAAACCAGTAACATGTTAAATAATTTCTTTATAATTAATCATTTTTTTTTAGTTTTTTTTTAATCTTGCTTATTTATCGAATGGTCTTTTCAGTAAATTAGTTTTTCCAGATAATTGGCAAGATTAAAAAAAAAAATTCTTATATTGCTCAATATTTGATGAGGGAAAGTAAATGATTTTAGCGGAAAATTTTGCCAGTTATGTAAAGTAGGGAAAAAAGAACAAAAACGCAACTTTGAAATCATTAAATGAGAAAGTTACGAAATAATTTTAAGTTCGGGTAATTAAGAGCCGAAAACAAGATATGGAGTTTTAAAAATGGCTCATAAAAACAAATTTTTACGGTTTCTTAAAGATATATTTTAACTTTTTTTTTATGTAAAATATTAATTTCTTTAACCAGAATTTTAAAAGAAATATTGCTTCATAAATAATCTTGCATTAAATTCGCTTTCGAATTTTTATTTATAGTTTCTTTTCTTACGTAGTTAAAATATCCTGGGAATCCTACACGTAAAAAAATGGCGATTTTTTTTAGAATCAAAAATGGATTAGATAGTTATTATTTGACAATCACGCGTACGTTACGAACGAACAACAAGAAACTTTAGATGCTCAGATAAAAATTGTGAAATTCTCTGAATATCATAAAAACTTATTGAAAAATTGTGAGTTTAAAAGTAATATTTATAAAACAAAGACGAGTGTGTTTTAATTCTGCCTTTATCATAGTAAATAATTCGTTAAAATTATACATCTGTGTGTGTTATTGCATTAATTACAGCATATTAAAAGATAATGCACATAACTCTTTAAGTTAGGTTTAGATAAAAGCAGTTTTAGCAATATATAAAGCCGCGAATAATTAACATAACAGTATTGATTATATTGCGAAAACAATAAATAAAGAGATCCCCATTCTGTTAATGTAGGTTGAAAAGGTTAATGGAGTACAGGGTTCCTCTTTAAGAAGTTTTATCTTCTATCTAGTTAACCTTTGTAAACAACTTTGTTTTAATTCCACTTAACCTAGGATTTTATTTTAGGAAGTTAAGCCTTAAAAATTGCTGACTAAAAACGATAAATAGAAAGATAGGCATTCCATTAAATTCCATAACAAGTAATATTCATTATGTATAGATCAGGGACGGCGAATCAGTGGCACGCAGCACAATATTTTGGGCACGCCAGTGATCAAAATGGCGTGCATTTTATTTCAAAATAACAAAATTCACTATGAAGGATTATGAACAATCGCTAGTGATCTGCCGCAGGGCGAGGGGAAGTACAATTTTTCGCTATCGTCTTGCCTTAGTTCCGTCGTGGACTACAATTGCTAATGATGCAAAGTTTGTCTAGGCATAGCATAGTCAATTTCATTGACACAGCTGTATTTTAAAGTTTTTGTGTTATATTTACGATTTTTAACTGTTACTTAAAATGGCTAGTTCAGCAAAAGAACAAAAAGTGCAAGGTAGTAATTGTAACAGAGAATTTCAAATTTGGTGAATCTAGAAATATGGTATTATTAGTAAAATAGTCAAAGAGGTGCGGATTTTATATTCTGGAAGAGTGGTATTCAGAACATTTTGAAACAAAATACAAATCCTCTTGTGAAAAAAGTGAACCACAGCAAAAATTATTAATTGCTTAGAACCCGTTTGGTAGATGACTCCAATTCAGCAAACATTTACTTAAAGTAACATATTACAATTTTTATATATGTTATGTCGTCCAATCTGCAACAATAGAAGTCACATTAATGTTTACTTAAGTTTGAATTACACGAATAACTAAAACATTTACAACTATACAGTATAAAAGGTAATTTTTCGTAGTAAATAAAGAGTTTTGTGTTTTTATTTAGTTTTATTACTATCCCAATAATCTCCAGTAAAAGTTTTTTGACGGCACGTCTATATACCTTCTTAATTACTTCTTTATAAAAAAAGGACACGTTGATCCCCAAAGGTTCACCACCCTTAGTATAGATCATTTTATCAATGAGCAATGATCTTTGAGCAATCGGTGTTAGTGAGACATGAGATTTAAACCAATGGATTTATAATCATATATTAGAGTGTATGTTTGCCCAGATTTTTTCCTTACCTATCTGTCACTCGATATAAGCATTTCGTATAAATAATATTGTTTTTTTTTATTTCTAGCAGCACACTTGATGAATACAGCATTTGTTCTAGTCGCCCATCCGGTATAGTGGTTAGCGACGCTGACTGATTTTCAGCACACAGCCATGAAATTGTGTCAAAACTGCAACGTACGAGCGCTGCAGTGAAACAGTACAGTGACAACAACATTGTAGAAAGGAAACGCATATACAAATTTGAGGAGCATGACTTCATAGATGACATAACGGTACGTAAAAGGCTTGGAGCTTTCCGGTGAAGAGAAAAGCAATTTAAGAAGAGAAGAAAGCAAGTAAAATGCCTTGGACGTAAAAGGGAGAACATCTGGGCAGTAAAGCTACAAGAAAAGATAAGAATGCCTTACTCTTGGTTCAATAGTGACAAGCTTGAGAGAAAGCGTAGTTTAACATCTTTGCTGAAGAGTTTGGAATTAACAAAAGTATAGGGAAAGACTACGAGACACGATTACATCCTGCAGAGAGCACAGACAACTGCTACATACGCTCATTGAGGAATGGGAAATCTTGCCTCAATAATTGTTGTACAATCTGGTGTTAAGGTATCCGACTACCCTAAAACTGTGAATTTTCCCCAAAATTGACAAATTTATTTTATGGGCCATCTTATTAGCTTTATAAAAATACCAAATTTATCCTTTTTCGTTTACTAGAAAAAAACTACAAGTGTTTTAGTAAAAGCAGATGCCATTACTTTACGCAAGATGTCATACTTTAAAACGCGTTTTACTCGAAATGCGATTTTTTGAAAATAATCAAACGGGGTCCGCGATTGTTAAAAAAGTTTTGAATTTAATAAACTGGGAAATTTTTTTCTGTAAGTTCTGTATAATAGTAGAATTGTTTTAAACTTCAGATTAATCAATCACTGTTTTATTACAAAATTTACATACAGTCCCTTAAGTGAATATAGTCACTGTCTTTTTAAGCATTTTCATATAGTAACCGAGATAAAGTGCTCTAGCTATTGTAAAAATGAAAATATCTCTTATCCTGAAGGTCATTTCAAAATTGAATAATATAGCAGCACATTAGATTGAAAAAAAATTGAAAATTTGTTCATAAAACTTTGGTGCAGAATGGGCCGCGTTTATGCTATTTTTTGTCAATTTTTACCTATTTTTTCCCATATTAGTAATAATAATACCTTTTTCTCTTCTTAATTTTAGCACATTTTTCTGAAAATGCACTAAACACATCTAAAAATAACAAAAAAATCCCCATATATCCTTTTTTTTAAAAAAAAATGTTGTCGCAACCAGTCCGATACCTTAAGTGTGAACAGTTACTGTTATACAGTCACTGTTTTTAAAAAACGGAAGTTATACCTTTATTTAAGGACCTCGATTTGTTTTTCTCCCCATAGACATGACAAAGCGTAATACCCAAATCATCTTGTAACAGCAACAGCCATTTATTTTCATAGCATAAACTGTTGGGGTTATTTATAATTATTTTCATAGCATAAACTATTGGAGTTATTTATAATTATATCTTGCACTGAAAACAAGTTTGAAAAATGTGGCGTTTTGGAATTTTGAAGTATTACTGTCAGATTACACTCAGCATTGGAATTTCACTTTGGGTTTGAAAATATATATAAAAGCTTCTTTAAGATGTATATTCTAATCGCTGTCGCTTTATAAAGTGGCTTTTTGGAAAATTATTTGTACTAGCTATTTCAAAATACAGCAAGTGTTTATTAAATAGGAAAAAGTAAAATGACTCTATTTACAAAATAAAATTATCACTAAGCAAATGTTTTGTGAAATTATGTACACATATTAAATACTTGTACAAAGCAAATTTTCCGAAGAAAGATTCTGCTCTTAATAATTGCGTAGGACACTATGCGGGGGCGAAAAGGTGCCGGAAATTAAGGTCTTAACTTGAACAGAGAAAAGTTAATTTTTGCCCGCCAACGCATTCCTCGATTTTTTATGTTTAATTTCTCATTTATAAAGGATGAAAAATAATCACTTAGTAGTTTTTTAAAGATTGTTCATTTTAAAATATTTTAGGAAACTTCGAGTCAGATAAACAAAATGCAATGACTTTAAAAGTAATTACTTTAATATAGTGCTGGGAAAATGATAAGACTAAGGAATTTTCGTTCCTTTTTTTAAAGCTACACATCTTATATTCGCACAATTTGAGCATTATGCTTAAAATAACATTTTCAACTACTTCACACAAAATTATCCATGAAAAATAGTTTTTTTTTAATTTAATTTTTTTTATGCAAGGAAAAACTTGAAAGAATTATAAAGCCAGCCTCAATTTTAAAGTGTTTATTGTTTTATTCATTTTCTGCTGACTTTAATCTTCTAGCTTAGAATCTGCTTCAATAAATCACACACACACGTACTAGATAAATACTGAAATTTTTTCAATTAAATTTGGAGAGATGCAAGCAATTAACATTGTTTGAGCAAGGTAATGTCCCTTATTTTCTAGAATATGACTTAAATTCTTGAGAAATTGCTAAAAGAGTAAGTAGGATGTAACTTGCGATGAATAGAGTTTTAAGAAATAGTGATAATTGTACAAAATTGAAGAGTATAGGTCGTCTGTCCGCTCTGACTCCTCGTTAAGTTAGAGCTAGTTCTTTTTTTCTTTACAAATTGTAACTGGTTTAATCCTTCATGCAGTAGCCAGACTGATCAGAATACTATATCAAAACATATGTATACTTAAAATTTAGTAAACTAAACCTCCAAACGCTTCTAACCAAGATACATGAAAATGAGTGGTTAGAATTCTCAAAGAAACATATTGCTTACGTGTTCAGTAGCACAACGCTTCCTTTTAGGTGGGAAAAAATTAATCTCAATGGACGGGGTAGCTTAGATATTATTCGCATCATATCATGCATGAACCTCCCAGTTCTCGAAAAGGCAATATAGTTTGGAATTTTAAAATAATCAGGGTGGTTTTGTGCTGCTTATTTTAAACCAAAACTGATTCAGGTACTAAATTTATTCATAATATCCTCTGATAATATATGGAGAGTACGAATTCATATAACACAATGTATTTATGTATACTGCAATTCAAATAAAAATATTTGGTTTTCAAAATGTTTAGATTTATAATTTCATTTCTTTTGGATCCAAAATTTTGTGAAACATAATTTAAACCTAAAAAGAAACAATGCAAAAAAAAGTTGACTTCCTTATTATATTTCGGTTAGAGTAATTATTAAAACTTATTATTAGTTATTATCAAAATTTTTATTTCGGCTTTACAACAAATTGAAAATTAGATCCCATTTCATAGACGAAAAAAATATAAAAGATGACATTGTTTCTCGAAATATTTTGATAAACATTAACAGTTAAAATACACACATTTAGAATATATGCAATAAAAAAATATTGAATCACATGATTATGCAACGTACAGCAATCTGAGATTCATAAATAAATGCATTGATATCGACTTGCAAAAACTAAGTGAAAGAGTCGAGAAACAAATATCTCACTATTCAAATAAACATTATTTGACCATTACATTATTATTATTATATTACCTATGTTTGTGTACATGAAAAACAATGAAAACAATAATAATATGTCAATATGCTTTAAATTTTAAAACCAGTCAATATTTTTAATGAGTTCAAATCTAATATAAAATACATATTCTATCTGAGGCTCGCGAGATTATAATGTCTTTACGAAGTGCCCCTCGAGGTTATTTGTTTGGGACTGGGAATATTTTCAAGCCAAAATTTATCATTTTGCTTTCGCCTCATTTTGTTTCATCCGTGTCCAATTTTCAGTGGCAACTGCTCTGTTTCCTTTTTTTACTATAAAAAAAATCCTCCTTTTTCATATGTTTGTCATAATGAACTTTTGTATTGATACTATTACAAATATATTTAATGTTTAGGTGATTAAAAGAAAGTGTATACAAAAAATATTTCCTAAATGCGAGAAGATAACGTTTAGTATAGAATGAATACTAGTGATAAGCTGCAGAAGAGGATGAGTCATTGATGCAAGTGGCCAGAATTGATGGTTACATTTTTGCTTTAGAAAGGGTTGGAAACTTAATTTCTCCCATCCAAAAAATGTTTCGCCTTTGATTCTACGCTGCAAAAAATTTGCGACCATTAAGACTACACAGTACTCTACAAATCTCAAATACACAAAAATACAGAAAATTATTATTATTATTATTTGCATTTTCTTGTGGGCCACGTCATTGTGTAGATTCCACCAAATTTAAGTTCTGATAACAAATTAAATTTCTAGGTTTTTGATGTTTTCCGAGATTAGGTTTCGGTTTCGGTTTCATTTTATTGCATTTTTGCGCTCTTAAAATTTAAAGTAATTAAACATATTTTAAGTACAATCAACTCTTTCCGTGTGAAATGGCTATTAATATCAATTTTTATTACTAAAATAATTTCTGCTTGATTATGTTTTGAATTTTTTGAGATCTCCTAGTTATATATATATATATATATATATATATATACATAATTCAGATTGATTTCAAGGCCAAATTTTGCCATAAAAATAGCTTATATAACTTAGAAGTTTTATCATCAATTTTTTCCAGTTGAGAAAATGCCATGGCCAAAACGTTCTCAGGTTGCTGTGAGAAACAATATTTCGAAGGGATGGAGTACTACATAAAGTGATGAATCTAAAAACGCCCTCAGTTGATACTGCACTTAGACTTCCGAATACAAATATTCTGAATACAAGTATTGCAGATAAAACTGAATATTTCCATCATGTACCAAACTCCATTATAGTAAATATACGACAGTATGTGTAGTACTTTAAAGTCTTGCAACAATTACTCAAATTTGCTAATCTGCTCCAATTTAAAACTGAAAAAAAATCAATTTTATGTACAAACCTGGCAATTTTTAGTTTAAGTTAGTAGCATTATTACTGTGTACATAAATTGTTTGTGTTTCAAAACTTTTTTTAAAGTATTAAGCTAAGATTAAGCTGAATAACCTGTCGTCGTAACAAATGATATCAATATTATGCAAAAATATATTTTTAATTAAAAACATGCTTTCAGTCATATTTAATTAAATTAGTGTTTTAATGAAAAAATAAATTAGAAAATAATATATTAAAAAATTAGAGCTTTACGGGTAATATAAGATTTTGTTTTATGCCTTTACAAACTATAAAGGCGTTTTTCTCAGACTTTTAATTTTGAAGATGTAAGTGTTTTCTAAGCCCAAGGTTTTTTTTTCTGTTCAGGATAGAATCTTAAAATGTTTTGTATGTACTTCCAAACGTATGCTCTATAAAAGTTAGTTTGGATTTAAGCATGAGATCTCTAGTTATTTTTTTAAAAAATGCTAAAAATATTTTTTATAAAAATCGCGTTTTTTCAAAGTTTAGCTAGAAAAATATATCTTAAAAATCAACAAGAGAACAGATTTTCAAATCCATTTTAACTTTTCTTTACAATAATCCAAAAAAACTTAAATCACTTAAAATGACCAAAACATTTTAAGAATTGAGCACTTTATAAAATTTGAAAAAACTTCAAAAATTCCTATTTTTTTTTAGAATTCTTAAATAATGCCTCTCCAACTGACTTTTTATTGACAGGATCCGCTTAGTAATTTTATCTAAATATAAAACAAAAATTATTTTTACTGTTGCTTTCCCCCCAAATTTTTTTTGAAAAAGGGTACTGAAAGGTATTTAAAAGGGCCTTAACATTGGAAAAAGAGTGCGGCTTAGATTCGAGTAAATACGGTGTATGCATACATCACACGATTACTATAAAATAAAAGATGCAGTCTTGAAAGTTGTTCGAAAAATTTTAAGTTTAAATGATTAAGCATTTGGAAATTATAGCTTTTTCTTTTCTTTAAATAAAGATTTTTTTTATAACTGACACTTAAATTACATTTTTCTTTATGCCATTTAAGAAATAATAAATAGATCATAAGTTAAATAATATAGACTACATTTCCAAAATGTTTCGTCAGACTTAAAAAACCCCTATTAGAGAAATGTGCTTTTGCAAAATCATACATTTCCTTTCCCTATAAAATAAGTAAAGAAAGGAATATCTTATAATTCTCAAATAAATTTCATATATAGTTTGATACAATTTTTTTCAAATTATTAACCAGTTTTCAAAGGATACTCCTTTATAAGGTATATTAGAGTTGAAGAGAGTATGAACAACAAAAGATCTAAGAAAAATTTAAAAAGACATCAGAAGGATAATTCTTTTTGTAATAATTTTTACTCTAAAATCTGTGAGCTCTTTTGGGAATTAGACAAAATCTGCTTTTGAAAGATGAAGTATCTCATTTCGCACTAGAAAAGTCGCCTTTTATTGGATCAGTAAATAAAACTTCGGATTTTTTTCGTTTTTAAAATGGAATTTTTATATGTTATTTTAAACTGAAATTTGAGGTAGAAATAACTTTACTGTGTTTTATTATTGCTGGTTTTTTTTGTTTGTATGAAATGAGGTAAAATGATATTTATTTTTATTTTCAGGTTCTTTGTCCTTTTCAAAAATTACACTTTATAATAAATATAATAGAAGTCATATCAAGGTATTAAAAATGTTTTATGTGTTTTTAAAAAACTCCCTTAAAAGATTATTTTAGGGATATTTTTGCATTAAAACAATTGTTTGACGATGAGTCAATAATATCGGAAAACATTTAATTTTTCTTTTACTTAAACATTTATAGAATAAAATATAACTTGTATTTATAAATAAAAGAATGGCAATAATCTATCTATAACTTATAAGTTCCATTAATCATTGCTCGTATGTTGGATTTGTGTATATTGCATGTACAATTTGTTGTATATAAATGTATTTTTCTCTTATATAACTGACTTATACTGTGGATTTCTGTAGTTTTTAATGTTTGTGAGTTTTCCATTTCCACTTATTTAATTTTGTATGTACAGGGTGTAGCTGAATTCAACCAACAAATTCAGAGTGATGACAGTAAGCAGCAGAACTAGTGACGCGAAAGCCCATGAGGGCCAAGGCCTACTGTTCCTAACTCAGTATACGCGACCTTGGGTCCTGAGGTGCATGAGCAGATGTTCCGATCAGATAGTCAGTCTGACGCGAAACCCGTGGTGGTAAGTTCCCAAGCAAGCTTAGACCATTTATCGACCCACTGAAGGGATGAAAGGCTTAATAAGCCTTGCCCAGCCTGGAGTTTGAACCTCGGACCTGTGGCGTGGAAGCGCGATGCACTAAACACTCAGCCATCGGGCTTCAGTAAGCAGAATAGAGACGCCAAATCCCCATAGAGCATGGGGTCTCAAACCCCATTTAATCAGTGAATATTGTGGTAATAGTAGCCGTCGTATGGCGATTACATTGACGAGGTGCGTGGTCAAACGAATGCGGGGATTTTAAGCGTTTAGATAGGTTTGAAGTATCCTGCACGTATGCAAATTTCCCATTTCTCCTGGAGTTGCCTGAAGGTATACATATCGTGCATGAACCGTGTAGTTCATGCACGTTGGTGAACTAGCACATTTTTTTTATTGTGGTGTAAAACCAAGAATATGCTACATATCCCGGGAGAGGACTGGATGCGGTGAACCTACTGCTTGGCGTTAATCGCTTAGATTTCTTCATCTGTGACCTCCTGAAATCGCTTGCGTATGATATGCCGGTGGCTACAGTGGAGGATTTCACAATACGGATAGCGTTTGATTCACCTGACATCGCCAATGCACCGGAGTTATATGAGCGCGTCTTGCAACCCTCCTCGATAAAGGATGTATGATGACCAACGCTTCCGCTACAATCACTGAGGCAATCACTTGTCGTTGCTTTTCTGACATTGAACTGTGATGCATTGTTCGTATTGTAAACATGTTTTGCGAGTAATAAATAACTTATTGCCCCTTTGAATTCCAATCAACATCCTACCATAACTGTTTTTGAGAATCACTCAAATTAAACGGGGTTTGCGACCCCAAATTCTGTTGTGATTTGTTTTCCCCATGCAGCCTACTATCATTTTTCTGAGATTGTCGGGTAATTAGGCAACACTCTGTATATTTTAATCTATACTGTTGATGCATTTTCATCCTGGTACATCCCTCAGTTGTTTATGCATCTATGTAAACAGCTGAAATCAAATTAATAGTTTAGTAAATAACGTCTTTCTTTAGTAGAAACAAGAAAAAGACTGATATTTTTAATTACAATACTTCTAAGATGGGGATATCGCAAACCGCCATTTATACTTTATACGTATTAAATTTGCATCTCAAAAAACAGGACTTCAGTCTTGGAATACTTTCTAGCTGCGCAAATTATTTAATTTCAGCTAAAATTCTTTTAATTTCTTTACCCTTGTTAAATTCCATTTTTACCTCACATTCAAGCTTATTATGTTTCAGGACCCAAGTGGAGAATTTATAAATTTATTTAGTCATATGAAAGATATTTTTTGCTTTCTAATTTTATATATGTATTCATACAATTTCTAGGTATGTTGTATATATTAATTTATTATTATTTCATTTAATTAATCAACAAGTCTTTGTTAAGGGATTATCGCTTATAATTAATTTTAACTATTTATCTCGATGCAGTCTACTTATATTTTAGAATGATTTAATTCTTTATACATGAATTATTTCCATATAATTTTATCTGTATTGTTTAGATATGTAGCCCTACTTCTCTTTCAAGCACAATTAGAAGAAACATTACTTTGTTCACGTTTGCGCAGTTATGAAAGGAATCATTGTTCAAATAAAATGTTAAGTAGGTAGCGGAAATTTTGAATAACACATGAAGTTAATCTTTTGAAACATTTGAAACAATCAAGAAAAGTTTTAGGATTCCAAAGTTAAAGCATGCAATTGACAGATTAAGAGCTAAAAAATGTTTTAGCTCGAAAAACTGAATTAAGAATTCTCAACGACAGAATTCTACTGAAAATAAAAGTCGACAGATATTTTCTACCAATTACAGTAAGGGAAGAGTTCTTTTCCATTGATTTACAAATTGATCTTTAAATCTAAATTCTTGGTTCTGTGTGTGTCATAAGTTAAATCAGTGTCAGAAAATATACAATTCATGCTTCTTATTTTCCATATATATATATTATACAACACTTTCATGGGCCATTTATTTCTCTTTTAAATTTCTCGAAGTTTTTTATGTTTTATTATCAATTAAACAATAGAATTTAAGGAAATATATTTTATTTTGTCGAGTTTTTTGTTTACATGTAAATTTTAGGGCTGGGAAGAATACTTACTTCCCAAGGAACAATTCACCGCCACAAAGAAAACTTAATTTCATGGTGATTATTTGTCATGAAATGCATGGTGTAATTCACAAGGGTCATCACATTCTACACACATATAACGGCCCCTTTTCTTGACCTTTTCTGCTATATTTCCCCCATCGTCTATAGTTGGAAACCATCTTTGGCATATGAATTAGCCCACTGGCTAAGCGGACATCCTCCAGAACTACACACTGTTTTGCTTGGGAGCTAGAAGGATGTCCTTTTTCCTTTTTCTTCAGGAATATTCGTCCATTATCTGACAAGCTAATGTTATACAGAATGTTAGCTGGCTTAAACTTTTTTTTTCCTTTGTTCACTTGCCGCAGTATGAAACTATTTATGATGACAAGGTCAATAAGAAAGTAAAAGATACGATGCTACTATATTTTACAGAGTTTTTATTTGGCATCTTTCTTTTCTTTGATCGCAACGATCAAACCCTCCCATGATATCGTTCTATATAGCGATAGAGTTTGCACAAGGCACTTCTTCTTCAATATTATCTTTTTTTGTCCAATTTAAAAATGTCATTATCGCTGGATTATGCTTAATAGCACAAAATTGAAGCAGGAATTTATCTCCCCATCGTTATAAAGACAAATGCCAATATGTTAATGGGCTTTGCGCTTCCCACAGGTGTATTTTGTAAGATCATTTAAATGAGAATTAATTTTCCCGAGGCCCACGAACGGGTTGAATCAGTGTCAGAAAATATATATACAATTCATGCTATTTTTAATATAAGCTCAAATTATTTTTAGTTTAACTCTTGATTGCTTCTAAGATTATGTATCCAAAATTAAAGGTTTAGTTCAATTCAATTCTTAATATAGTTATAAAAACACTTCTAAGTAAAGAGCTATGACTTGTTGAAAGAAGAAGAATCAATAAAACATCCTAGAACAGCAAATTATAAGGCGTGGGAGCAATCAAGTAGGAGAGACCGGGGCAAGATGACGAATGTCTTAATTTTTCCGTATTCCACTAGGTAGCAGCATCAAATGAACACTACTGGCTCTCCTTTTGGCCGTTCATTAAACAATAGTATAGACACGCTGAAATTGCCATTTTTGTGTTAGTTGTGAACCTTTAATTGTTTTTTTGCTGCCACGATATAACTTTTATGCATGTGTAAATAAGCTCTGCTACAGATACAGGTAAGATATAACGTTTCTTTTTAATATTTATGAGTAACTAGGTTTAAATACTACCTATTACCATGAATAAATGTCAATTAATTGCCCTCCTTCATAGTAATGAGAACGAATATTTTTAAACAGACAGTCTGAGGCAAGATGACGATCCGAAATACGGAGCAAGATGACGACCTCGTCATCTTGCCCCGTGTTTCGGAATTTATTAAACTAACTATTGTTGTCCATTCTATTAAATCCTGTGAACATTTGTTTGTGTGTGTGTATATCTCGCTACCTTGCGCTTTCATCTCTTTTGGGGCTAAAGGGTGCATCGGATCGCGAAAAGTTTCGTTCGAAAGGGGGTGACCAAAGGAAGACATTTTTGCCATCCGCTAAGCCCCCCCCCCTAAAGAGGAAAGAATGTAACAATAATTTGTTGCTTTACAGCTGCTGGCTTTTATTTGCCACCTTTTTCTGATTTCTTGAAAGAAAACGAATGCTTCCTGAACTTGTATAGAAAGAGTCTCCCCAAGAACTGCAGGCAACTGTAGTGATAAGGATTGGAACAATGAGGGCAACTTTTTCCCTTTTAAATGAAGCACTTTTATCTTCATGTGAAACCAAGAAAAGAATCTCCTAATCTGTTGATTTTTGACAATCACAAAACTCATATAACTTTGCAGGCTTACTTATATTGCAGAGCGAAAAACATCATCATGGTTGTGTTGCCGCCGCACACATCACATCGTCCATTTTTCGACCAGTTAAAAACATACTATAGCCAAATATGTGACAACTTTATGGTCACTCATCCAAAACAAACTATCACAGACAAAAATATTGGTGAGGTTTTGAGCATCAATTACTTCAAATCAGCTACAGTTGGAAATGCCGTTGAAAGGGTTTAAAGAATATGGTATCGAGCCTCATAATCATCTTGTGTTTAGCGAACATGACTATGCTGCGGTAAAAATGCTAACCATGATGCTGTTAGCGATGAAACTGAGAATAATAGTGCTAATTCTCAGACCCTGGTAGTAGAAAACCAACATATAAATCTCCCAGAAAATTAGAACTTATAGCAAATGCTGATTCAGATGAACCAAAGAAGCCTGTTAGTGTTTTTTATTTCAAACCATTGCCTAAAACAACATAATGGGAGAAAAAAACAAAAAGCAAAAAATTGAGCTTTTGCATTCTTACAAGCACACACCCATCAAAGAAATGTTAGAACTAAAGGAAAAGCAGAAGGAAGAACAGGAAGTTTTCAAAAAAAGTAGAGAAAAAAGGTTCGAGAAGCTAAAAAGGGAGTAAACATACTCAAACTGTTACTGTAGGCCTAAGTCTATAAAATTCAGACCAAACATTCCAGTTGTATCAACTTCAAAGGACGGTATTATAAGATGTCCTGCTTGTGAAGAGGAACCCTCCAACAGAAGAATGGACCCAGTGCTGTTAATGCCAAGAGTGTTGGCATGAGGAATGTTCTCTCCTGTTATAAAAATGGCATTTTTATTTGTGACTATTGTTGGGTACACAACTAAACACTTCAACATTACGTTACAATGCATTACTTTGTAAGATTATAACTTTGTAAGATGTAAAAACACAGTTTTAATTTGTTAAACCATGTAGCACATTCAAAAGATAAAATATATTCAACCTTTTTCAGTGTCGCCATCTTGCCCCAAGGCCAAAGTCATCTTG
Organism: Trichonephila clavata; assembly: GCA_019973975.1. Taxonomy (NCBI): domain Eukaryota; kingdom Metazoa; phylum Arthropoda; class Arachnida; order Araneae; family Nephilidae; genus Trichonephila; species Trichonephila clavata. Next base: position 9,279 of record BMAO01028594.1, on the reverse strand, counting down.
CCCCAGTATTGGGGCAAGATGACGATTTGTTAAGGTTATGAAAAAATAAAATTATCTTTCACTTCTTTTATTTGAAAAATTAAATGGTAATATATTTTAATACTACCAAGGACTACTCTAACAGTTCATGTAAAATTGATTTTACTACCCTTAAAAATAAATTAATAGACAGCAAAAAATTGTTAACGTCGTCATCTTGCCCCGGTCTTCCCATACCGATTGATATAAATATGTAATTTGAATATTCTAAGGTGATGCTTTATTTAATTTTAAATAAATTTGAAGTGTAATATGTTTGGATTAAAAATAACTATTTTAATAAAGAGTGTACAAAATAAATTTAAATTTTCTAGAGGCCATAATGTTTTTTTTCCTAGTCAATTTTCTCCAAATATCGTGAGTACCAATCGCCGTATCAAGCCTTGTCTACTAGCCTTATTAGATGCCTTATTTACTTTTTTCCTTAAAAAAATGAAATTGAGTTTTATTTCTCTCTGTCTTTATTTGCAAAGAAAGTTATTTAAAGAATATTGCTTATGCCGTTTCAACTTTTAAAAATGAAGAAACCATATTATTAAGACAACTATAAAATAAATAGCTTTTTCTGTTTATTCTGCGTTCGATATTTTAATGGTGTTTACGAGTGTGCAGGATTGAAAAAAAATGCTCTCTTTTCTTGTGAATAATTCTATGAAATAAACTGAAGTAGGTTTGTTTTCAAAACTTTAGTTTTTATACTTATTCATATATTACCCAACTTTAATGCTATTAACAGTGGATGTGAAGTAGAGAACGATGCTTAGTTTTCGAGCTTTTTAACTCAAAAGTACTTAATTTTGCAATTAGCGTGAAAACAAATGCAGTGGTTTAAGTTTTTAAATGAAAAAAGCATGCTGTATTATCTTATGAATGTGTAACTGTATTAGATTAATTTGTTTAAATAGGGGTGATTTTATTGGCGGGAACCATATTTAGCCTAATTGAGAGCCAAACACACATCTCTCTCTCTCTCTCTCTCTCTCACACACACACACACACACACACACACACACTTTATCAATATATATTTATATAACATATATTTCTCTCTCTCTTTTTGCTCTAAACAAAAAGAGAAAAAGTGGAAAAATATGAATATTATTTTGAAAGGGGAATATTTGTAAATAGGGAAGTATTACAATGATCTCAAGAACAATTTTTACCCATCTTCATTAAACTTACAACCCTGTGATAGAGACAAGAAAAAAAATAACCTCTAAAACTATCATTATAGGCAAAAATGCATCTATAATAATAGTAATATTTTTTAGCCTATAAGACACTTTTGTAGAGCATGCATTAGGATTTTTGAAATGTATAATTTAGAAATGGATTTATTCAAATATTAATACAGTCGATTCTCGCTAATTCAAAACTTCAATAATGCGAACCTCTCGCTAATTCGAAGTATATGCTCAGTCCCCAGAAAAACTCTCGACATTTCGAAATAAAGCAACACGTTTGGTTACACTCAATATTTTTCGAAATAAAATTTGTGGCTCGCCAGACTACAACACGCAAAAATTCGAAGTTATCTTATAAAACTCCGGATAATTCGAACACTCACTGTGATGTAGAGTCCTATTGCAAACCGGTTGGAGTTTTGCATTGTATTGTCTCTGTGTGTTTTCCCTGTAACGTAGCCCCTTTGATGACCATCTGTCTGTCATCCCTTTGTGTTTCCCGGTTCTTCAAGCAAAAATACTCTTTTATTGCTTTTCTTCTTCAAGTAAACAATAGACCGGTTGCACTTGTTGTCAGCCGTCCATATCTCTCGTTTAACACTTGGTGTTGCAGTACATGCGTTCAGAAAGGATGGCCCGGTTTTGTGAAGAAGAGATGCATAGGATTGTGTAGATGCGCAGGATCGTTTTTAATACATAAATGTATTAATGTATTTTTTAATACAGGACTTTTAACTTCCGTGTAATATTTATAGTGTAATATATATATATATATATCGTGTTTTTCTAGTGAACATCAAGACATTTGATTTTAACCGTCTTTATTCCATGAAATCATTTTGTAATCTGTTTGTAAGAGAGAGAGAGAGAGAGACGGACACGTGTTAACCATATGAATAGGCGGCCCCCTCAGAAGCCATATGCTCTTCAAGTACGCTTCTGATTGAAGAGGTATACTTGAGAATTTAAACATGACATATAAGTAATAAAAATTAATGGTCGGAGCGGAAAACTGCTCTTAAGGCAATGTGTTCTTCATTCCCGAACTGGGTAATAAATTTAATACTTGAAGATGTAACGGGAAAATAAAAGTTAGAAGTGGCTAGCGATTTAAATTTAGATCTAATTTAATTATCCTTACATATATATATATATATATGTACTTTTTAAAAATACTTTAAAATATTTTTATACATATGTACAATTGTTGTTTTATTACATCGTTTCAAATTGAAATGTGTCAGAAAAAAATTTGTCTTAATGTATTTTGGGATTTTTTCCCTCACTCTAGATAATTTTAACTCTACGAATACGAAGTTTTTTGTTGGTCCCTCCAAATTCGAATTATCGAGACTCGAATGTATATTAAATTAGAGAAATTTTAACAACAGATAACGGTTATTATTTCAATTGATAAGAACTTTGAAAATAAGGTGAATTTTTCATAACTCCTATTTCAAGTACTGTACAGAAGTCTTAGCAATATATGAGAGAAATATTATCATTACCATCGAAGCATTTTCTATAAAAGAAGAACGTTTTAAATATATGTAATTATTTCTTCATTTTTTGCCAAAAAATGGCATTTAAATCATTTTTTCTTGTAATGATATTCATAAAACAATTTTTTTTACGTTTATTATATTGTATTTCAGTTGACACTAAATATCCAAAACATTATTGATTTACACGCTTTTTAAAAATCCATGTTTCCGAATGTAATCGGATACCTTAAACTAATGTGTGTACTTCTTTAAAAAACTAATTTATTTCCGGATGCATAATTTATGTTGGATAAATTTGTTCTCATGTACCAAAATATAGCAGATTTTCCTTCTGATGTAATAGTTAATTTTTTAATAAATCGATTATAGTTAGTTTAAATTTCATTAAAAGACAGCTTAAATATTACAAACTCCCGAAAAATAAAAATAATTAAACAAGTGATAATTTTTTTTAAAGTTAATTTCTACTTCGTTAGAAAAACGTACCGGCGCGCAGCTAGTTGTAACTTTGACAGCTTTAACGGAGAATAAAGTTAAAAATAATAATTAATAAAAAAATATTTAGAAAAAAACTGTATTAGAATAAAGTGTCATCCATTACAAGTTTAAGAAAATGTATTTGAACTTGAATGGATGATTAGAAGTTTTTTTATTAACGATTAACAATATATATATGTAATATTAATACGAAATAATATTAACCATATAAATATATATTTATAGGGAGAAAGTGAACAAATAGTAGAGGAATTAAAAAAGCACCCTGGAGACAATTTATTTAAAAAAAAATATTACCTAATATTAATTTATGTATACATATTGGAAAAGTCATTCATCATAATAATTATATCGAGTTTATTTTAAAAGTGCCGAAGTTTAATTCAATTGAAATCGATTTTATTTCAACAAATATTCAAGATGGTAATTGATATGTCAAATGCAAATGAAGGCGAATTGGAAATAAATCGGAGGATCTGTTATAATGACATCAAACAGCCCGATGTTAAAGCTCGATAGTTGAAACAAATAGTTCGCTCTCGAGATCTTTGCTAATTAAGTCTGAGATCCAAAGTAATTAGCACCCATGTGGGCTATAAAACAAATTTTTATTGGACAGAAAACATAATTTAGTAGAGGGAAGTGAAATGTAGATTGTTTACTCGATATGCTAATAACGTAATTGAGATGGAGTTTAATTGCCATCAGCTGCTTCTGAAGCAATGAATTCTAGGAGGAGAAAACTTATCGAAAACTTTGAAATACCTTTGGGAAAAAAATAAATTTCAGCCCTTTTTTCAATGGTTTAAGTCTCCCGCTAATGATTTCAAAGTATTACTCATTTTTTGTGCAAGTTTATTTTTCGATTATACATTCCTGTGGAAATTCTTTAATAGCATTCAAATATTCAAAAATCCAATAATCAGACTCTTACAAATAGTAGGAACTCAATAGGTATTTTTTGTTTAAATAAACTTGTGATGGATTTCCCCTCACACCCACCAGTGTTTGGGAGTTAGAATTAAGATCAGCCATAATCAAAACAAATATATTCTATTAATCCTTTAATAATCTCAACAACCCAGGCTAGGAAAGGCACCTATGAATAAGTATTGGAGGGAAAACGAGATAAACGAGATATTTAATATTTAATTATGAATTGAATCACTTACTTTTGGAACGCTTTGGCAATGTACGTTCTAAATACTCGCAATTCCGTTCTCAGGAAGTTGATATTGATAAATTAAAACTTAATTGATAGAAGACTGCCTACAGTTCAGGTATTGTCACTTCATAGTATGTTTGATATTTAAAGTATTAAAGATGTTAAGCGGTCAATGGTTATCTATCTTCCTTGTAAAGTAATATTGAGGTAGAAAAACTATTATTGTAAAGGGGATAATTAGATGTATTCTCCCAAAACGTGACTCTCGTCCCCTCCCTCTGTTGACTGATTGGAACATCTTAATTATTGCGTTGCATTGAATTGTGTTTGGTAATGTGCTATTAAAGTGCTAAGTAAAATAATTGAAAAACATTTAGCTGGGTCCCAGGGTAGACGGGAAGGCGGGTTATTACAAAATAATTATCTATACGTATAATAAATATATATATATATCTTATTAAAATATTCACAATTGAGGGACTTAAGCCAACGTTTGATCAAAGATACCACAAATTCTGGTTACAAAAACAGATTCAAATTTTATATCCTGCATTATGAGTTATTGTACAGGAGTTATTTTGCCTACGTTTCCGTCTTCCAATTTGGAAGAACGTGGATTCAGGTCTGTAAAACACCTCATCACAATTTTTTTAAAAAAAACCCGACTAAAAACCAGAGTTTGTGGAGATTTTAGATTGCTACTCATAGACATTGAGACGGACATATATGTACAAATATACTCATGACATCTCTCATCAAGTTTATCCAAGTCATTAATTTTTTAATTTTATTTTAAACAAAAGCTGTAATTTCAATAAATAATTCTTTTCAAAATATTTTTTTTAACTTTTAATTTTTATACTATGCACTTCTGTAGCTTTTTCACTTGGTAAAGTTTTGATTTGAAAAAGGGGTCTGTGGGTGAATTTTAACTATACAAAGTATCCATAGGTTAACCCGGCACTTCTTACCCACCGTCTAAATTTTCAACGATCCTTTAAAACCCTTTTTGGAAAATGGATAGTTTCTCGTGTAGCTGACTTTAAGGTCATATCCTTTGAGATGAATTCTAAATATATATTTTTAAATACAGTTTTTTCGGTTATGTCATATCCTGCGCGTGAATCACCGTTACAGTTCTGAATGCATGAGCATGCTTTAAATGTTTCCTATGCTATGGCGTTTTATTGTACTTATGATGAAGAAATGTGATATTTAAGTAACTTTATAGATACAGTATTTATTAGATATACTGCAACAGTATTTTCGGATACAGAAATTCTCTTCGCGGTTATGATGAGGAAAGATCAAATGATGAAGAGAATAACAGCAAATAGGATTCCTCCACTAAAATCGATCCAGATTTAGAAAATGGAGACACTGTTGAAAATAAATGGTTTGTATGTAGAGACACAAAAACATTTGGAAATAACGTAATTTTTTAAAGGAGACAACGTACACTTCTTATCCACTTTCAGATGAACTTTTGAAAAAAAAATATTGCTGGAACAATTCGAAGAAATAAAAAGAAGTTCCAAAATTTTTGAATTTAAAGAATAAAGAAGTTTACTCCTATATGTTTAGATTTAAAAAGATACAGGTTAAAAAAAATTAAGATCCAGTGACAACATCGCACTCACTCACGACGCGATTAAAGGAGTGTATAAACATTCCACATAATTCCCTTATAAAAGAACAGAAGCACTAAATTTACGTTTGAAAAACGTAATAAACATATTGTATATTTCTTACCTTTCTTCCTTTTTAACTTTTGTATACAAATTTTACGGTGAAAAGACAACGTAAATACCCTTGGGTATGACATACCCTGCATGATAGCTTTAGGTCATTTCTTTCGCGCAAGTGCTGTCGGGTTAAAAATGTTTGGGAACATTTAGAATGTTGATCTTGCAATGCTCCATAGAACTTGACTAGTATAGTATCGGATATCATCGTTGTTTTGTTCGCAACTAGTAATGCACACATTGAGATCGTGCAATAAAACATGATTAAAAATTTTTGTTATTTTCTTTATGGAACATAATAAACCGTAAATGAACATCTTTGTTGTTTATTTGTAATTAATATTTAAAAGTGTAGTCATACATTTTGGATGCCGGTATTTATTTTAACTATAATTTTTAAGATCAAAGGACGATTGGGTGAGTTCTTTCAAAGAGCAGAGGATTTTTTTTCAAGAGGCAAATAATAAGATGCTTCATTTTGTTCAAATAAATCAAAAGTTGATTTCCCCTTCATGAAATATTTAAAGGGAGAAAGAAAATTCATTTGTTTCATACATGACTATTTTTGACCTCACAAATTTTACTGAATGTGAGTATTTTTGTGGAATACTGAGTTCCAATTAATGCATTCCGTAAATGTGAAAGGAAATATTTTAATTAAAGAACACCATTTTTGATACTATTATGAACGATAGGTGATGCATGCCAAAATGAAGAAAAAATGCATCAATATTAGAAAAGTAATTTAATTAAAAATAAGTAAAGGATACCAATTTGCTTCAAAGCCATTTTTTGTGACAACGTTATAAATATCTGGGCTATTACAACTACAAACAAGTAATATATAAAAAAATATGTCAATTCCTATTTAAGTCAAGAAAAAAAAAATTATTTTGGTTACTTTTAAATATCTAGAATCTTAATATAAATATGTATATACATGTGACAGAATCACAATATTAAGTGACAAAATAGAGAAAGCGATTTTCCTTTTTCTTTTCTATATATGATGTTGGAATATACACTGCTGGCCACCGTAAATGCAACACCAAGAAAGACAAGTGATAGCAAAACAAAATTTATTTTGTAGATAACATGTTGACCAAGTATCAAATGATTAAATTTATAGACTTCTGTGAAGTATTGTTCCTGCCAGAATCAGTAGCCAGAGGAGCCGCCATTGTTGGAGATCACAGTTACCACACGCCTCGGCATTGATTCAAAGATACTTTGGATGTGTTCTTGGGGTACAACAGACCAAGCAGCTTCCACACGTTGCCAAAGTTGATCTGGTGTGGAAGCTGGGGTGTAATCTGGGTCAATCGTTGAGCAACCCTGGACTACATGTTTTCTATCGGCGAAAGATCCAGACAGCTAGCCGGCCAGGGAAGCAATTCAACCTGGTGATTGACGAAGAACCTTTGGACAATGCGTGCCACGTGTGGTCGCACATTATCCTAATGAAATATGGCAGTGGCCAAGCCTGAAGGTAAGGAAGAACAATTGGCTTCAACACCTCGGAGATGTAGCGCTGGCTTTTTAAATTACCGGCAATGCGTACTAGAGGAGTGCGAGAGTGATATCCAATACTGCCCCATACCATAATACCCGATGCAGGACTAGTGTGGCGGTGCATAACGCAGCTATTCAGCATCCTCTCTCCACGTGTGTCCAGACTCGAATCCGACCATCGTGGTATTGCAGATAGATGCGTGACTCATCAGTAAAGACAACTTCATTCCGTTCTCTCACCACATCCTTCTTTCATCGCACCATTGGGGTGGAGACGTCGGTGGTTCTGCATGAAGGGTAGACCAAGCAATGGACTTCTTGAGGACACACCACTCTGCTGTAAACAGCGTCGAATGGTACGCGCAGACACTGAATGATGCGTTACAGACTCAATGTGTTGTGCTATGGTTCGTGATGTGACTGAGCGATCTGTCTCTGCCATGCGCACAATTTGCCAGTCCTACTTGAAGTGGTGCACTGAGGTGGATGCGATCGACCACGTCGGTTCGTCGTACCCTCTTGCATCCAACGGTCACATATCCTCATTACAGTTGTTTGGTTTCGTCCAACAGGGCTACCGATTTCCCTGAAAGGTAATCCACATTTTCGGTAGGTCAGTATGCTTCCTCTGTCGAACTCGGATACTTGATCATAAGATGATAGCTGTTTTCTACGAGACATTACCGATCGTTTTTTGAAAAAACCACAAGAAAAACACAATTGCCGAACTGGAAATCTTAGAAATCTCCAAGCCTTAAATAGCACTTTGAGGTGGCGCCACAGGCGTGCATGATGTGTGTCTGTGCTGAAATTCTAATCTTTTGCATATCTCACCTCCGCTAATGTATGTTGTAAATTTCATGTTATTTGCGTGCTTCCTTCAGGGTGTTGCATTTACGGTGGCCAGCAGTGTATTTTTTGTTTGTTACTATTTATTCATTACTGAAATTTAATTATTCTAATAAAATAGTATAGTAAAAAAGAAGTCACATTCTCAGAAATTAGGCTACCCCCGACAGGAATCGAATCCACGACCTTTGGATTAGAAGTCAAACGTTTTATCCATTGCGCTGCAGGGACACAACGAACGAGTTTCCTTTCTATATATGCTGCTGAGCTATTATTTTTGTTTGTTACTATTAATTCATTTTTTAATTTAATTAATGAATTAATACTTAAAAAAAACTCTATTAGCATCAAGTATCATCCACTGCAAGTTTAGATATATGTATTTGAACTTGAATGAATGAATAGCAAGTATTTTAATAACGATTGAAAATTTGAACAAGATATATATATATAAATAGGGAAAGAAGAGTGAACTAATAGTAGGAATTGAAAAAGAAATGATTTATATAATTTTCACAAACGTGTAATGTTTTAGGAATGCATATTCAATTAGTTATTCAGATTTAAAAATAATTTACTTGAAATAAATACCTCTCAACCTTCAATCATTGATTGATTCATAATGAAATCATCGATATTAGAAAATTTATAATTAACAATTATAAAATGTAAATGATTCGGATTGTTAAAGGAAACCGAAATAATTTTTTGGTTGGCAGAGCTTATGTAGTACCTCTTTTTGCCGCTGGAACAGCATAGAACTCACATTCCTGAGTCAGTAA
>BMAO01028593.1:0-18308 GCA_019973975.1 Trichonephila clavata | reverse complement strand
TGAAATTTGGCATATAACGCGGACCTATACTTTCAAGCTAAAATTTTGATTTTTAGGTTATTCGCCAGTAACGTGCACCCTTTTTCTTGCGAAGGAACCTGAAAATACATGCGTAATGCTATTATGTTTGAAAATCCTTTCTTAGGAGATATTATAACAAAATTTTGAAAAAAAATGGTATACTTCTAGAACTAGGTTAATAATGAATGTAACTTCATTTAAATAAACAGTATTTCATACCTATAGAATAATATTTTTATGTCCACCTCTTTTTATTATTATTATTTTTAAGGCTATCATTTTTATATCCGGCATATAATGCGCACAAGTAATTTCGGTTTATTTTTTGTGTTAAAAGTATGCGTTATAGCCGTATTTACGGTAATTAAATGAGCGAAAACAAAGAAGAGAAGTAAATATTTATACTTCGCTAACGAAAAATATCTGTTATAAATATCTTTTAAATACATTATATGAAAAATATCAAAAAAATTACGGTATCAAACAAAAAATAAAAACTTTTTTTTAATTAAAAAAATGTTTTTTATTCTATTTAAAAAATTGCTTTTTTTCTAAAAACTAAAAGTACGCCTGGTACAATCTTATTTGAAGTATTGAAATTTAATAAATAATTTATCCTCCTTTCAATGAGAAACAATAAAATAGGCCAAACTAAATATGTAAATAATGAATTAGAATCCTCATCAGTCGAAATAAAATTGTTCCCACTTCCCCTCAAAATCACTCGATGATTCAGTTCTAGTGAGATAAAATGTGATTCTACTACAATCCCAATAAACTTATCAATCTAAAAATACAATACATTCTCTAATTCTAGGATTTGTTGAAAACTTTAAAAAAACATTCTAGTTATAAATAGTTTTGAAATTGTTCTTGTAAGTCATATAAGGAGAGACAAAGAATCGTGAAATAAGGAAATAAAGGGGAAATGGAATTTTTAAACGAAAAAAAATTGCTGAAAGAGGAGAAAAACTGGCAAATTGGTGAGAACGTAGAAACTAAATTTATAAAAAATGGAAGAAACGGATAGTTGCAGGACGCAGTTCCTAGTGTTCAATAATCAATTTACTACTAGTCCCGACTTTCATGGAAATATTCAGATGAGCCTAGAGCAGGAATGTCATTTTCTCCTTCTACTAATATTCCATATGGCCTTAAGCAATTGATTTCAGATATATATGTAACTTTTTATGGCTCTCTTGGATGTCTTTAATATGTTTCTACTTCATTCTGGGAAAATGTATTCATTGGAGTAAGCTAATGGCTTTTTATAAATAACTAGTTAAGGAAATTTTTGTAAAGAAAGATACTACAAAATCGGTTAGTTTACATTTAACCATGAAAGAACGTTACTCAAAAGCTTATATTTGCTACCTCATATTTATATTTTCATATTCTTTCATAGAAATTGCTTCATAATTTTCATTCCCTTCTATTTTTTTTAGCTTATTTTGAATTTTATATATAATTCTTATTTATTTGTTGTTATTTTCAAATACAAATACAAACTTTGTGAATGAATTACCAATATAATTTCAAAAGTTTCTGAAAGAACTTATATATATATATAGCAGTAAATAATTAAAAAGAAGACTAATAAATCCCAAGAATCTTAAGATCAGATATATATATAATATATATAATATATATATATATATATGGAAGAAATTTATATAAAATATAGAACATAACAGGAAATAAATATATATATATATATATATATAAGATCAAATTTAATGAAATACAAATAAGAACCTAGCAAGTCAAAATGCAATTTCGGACTTAGGACCGAATAAGTGGGGTTAAACTAGTTTGAAGGCGCCGACCTTCCCCCTTTGCAAATCGGTAGGAAAGACCAAAATAAAATAAATAGAAATTTAAAGTATAAAAATTCTAAGTATAAAAAATTCAAAGTATAAAAAATCCAAAGTATAAAAAATCTCATAGAAATATGAAAGAACAACCGACTACTATTAAGCAAAAAATTCTCCCAAAACGTTTAAGCAGAAAGATATCAAAAGAATTACCCAGTAAAAGGATTCTTCCAAAAAGATTTTAAAACTTCTGCTCACAGAGCTTATTCCAGGAGATCCAACACTCATATATATATATATATATATATATATATATATCAATTTTTAATAGAGAAATAAATAATTGAATTTTAGCTTTTCATTAACAATTAAAAATACAAATTAATAATAATTTTAAATTTTCACATGTATTTCTTACTCCTAAATTTCGTAAAGTCCCATTCAAGTTTAGAACAGTTACTAATGATTTTGTACGTATATCAGAAAATCAGGAAAAATTCTTCGTGAAATATTACAAGATACAATAAATAATCTTAAAACCACAACCATACTTAAAAGTAGTAAAGAACTTATTGGACTAATTAAAGATAAAAAGATTTCTTCAGTATATACTTTAGATTTTGAGGATCTTTTTTAACTATATTAATACTGATGATATAATTAAAATACTTTCAAAATTACATAAAGATAATTTATTTCAAATGTCAATTATGATAGATTTTGTTCTCTACTCAAGTTTGTACTAAAAGAGAACTATGTATATTATAATGGTAACTATTATAAACAGATTAAAGATTTGCCGTAAGGTAGCCCAGCTAGTAACTGCCTTGCCAATTTATATTTACATTATTTTGAAAATAATTTCATTGACAACTCAGAATATTAAATTTTTTGCTATATAGAGGATATAATCATTTTTGGCAAGCAAGACAACTTTAAACCTAACTCTAATTTTTATCCACAATGTCTTAATTTAATACAGACAAATGGTAACAACTATGAAGCAAATTTTATTAATATAGAAATTAAATTAAAAGATAATGATATTTGTTACTAATATTTAAGACAAACGAGAAGAATTTAAATTCAATTTTATAAAAGTACAACATTGGGAGAGTAATGTACATGTTTCTGTATTGAGAAATATTGCTATTAATTACAACACAATAAATTCCTTGCTTCAAAATAATCTGAAAAAATATATAAATTATAAACCTTTTACTAAATACTGCTTAATTGAAAAATATCCAATTAATTTTATTAATAGTTATTTCCATAGAGAAATTCTAAATAGTAAAGTTTAAATTTCCATAGTTTATTATTATAAATTTATCATTTTTTCTAGATACGTCTTCACTTAATTTTTCTTTTAATTTTATTTATTTTTTAAAATTATGTATATATAACTTAAGTGCCCCTAAGGTAATGGTAATATGTTTAAAATTTTTAATTTTTATATCTATTATTTTCATACTTTAGTTAAGTGCCACTATTCTCACAATCTCATGGTTTGAATTTGTATTTGGGTTCAGAATCTGGCAATAACTTAGTTATTGTACTCAGATTTAGGGCGGCTCTGCATTTTTTAATGCAATTTTTAGGTAAGTTACCTTTTTCTCATAATGGATGGAGATTTTCTATCCATTATCTTCAATAGGTTTTGTTTAGTATTATTACCATAAAGGAGAAGGTTGGCTGGCCACAAAACATGTTCAACTCCACTTCTACATAAATTATTTTACATATAAGCTGTCCTAAGTCAGCAATGTTTATAATACTGTAGCATCCATATTTTTATATTTAACTCTATAATTTTATTTATTTTTTTCATGTATCCTTTCTAAAATCTAATGTCTGGTTAACTTCAAATTTCTTTTTATCAGTTTTGATTAAAGCTTATTGATCTCTCTCTTACAGAAATTTTGACTATATATGATATATATATACAACATATGCATATATATATATATATATATATATATTGATATTTTTATTCTAATGTATCCTTTCTAACATTTTATGTTTGGCTTATCTTAAAATTTCGGTTTTTTTTCGGTTTATTTTCAGTTCTTCGGTTTGTTTTACTTTCAGTAAATTAATAATTTTTTTAAATTATCTTTTGTTTTTTCTTTAATAATTTTTCTTTCATAACTTTTTAATATGCTTGTTCCCTTTTCGTAGAATTATCATGCCCTCTAGGGGGGCGTTCCACAGTTTAAGAAACGTTATAATAAACTGTAGAAAAGTCAGATCAGTACGAAAAAAAGTTATAACTTAATTCTATGATTAATTAATATAAATAATAAGTATTAATTTGTCAATTGAATCAGATTACGCTCAAACTTATTACAAACGGAAGATTTAAGAAATTTAACAGTTAAACATTTCTAACAATAAAAGAATTGAACAAATAATTTATTATTATCTTTATAAACTAAATAATAAATAGGCTGTAAGCTGTCAAATACTGTATTCGTATGAAACAGCAGAGAATATGGTTTTTAGTGTTTTAAAATAAAATTTTAATAATGTTAATTTTAAAAGCATCCCTTTTTTCACAAATGTTGGTATTTAATTAACAGTCTATAACATTGTAGCAATTTATGACGCATCTAAGAATATCTTATTTTAATGATTGATTAATTTTGGAACCTCGTTTTGTGAAGGGACCTTGACATATGCTAAATAGAATAGATATTTAAGAGATTGTACATGTGAGGAGAAGTTTTTTATCTTATGAGATGGAGTATGAACTTGAATATTGTAGGCATTATTCGAAATGAGAATTGGAAAGTTAAATTTCACTTCCTCGAATATCTTCGAATGGATGGTGTTTGATCAACTTGGGGTTTGAACCTGCATGCTGCTGACTCGGTACCATTTGTTTAAGAATGAAGTTAATTTCTAACCCCTTAAGTACCGATGACGTATATATCCGTCTTACTCAAACGGTACCTTAAGTACCTTGGACGTATATATACGTCTTTCCTAAATACTATTCTTTTTTATTTGTGCTGCTATTAGTAAAACTATACCAAAGGTTGTGGAATGCAATGAAATGACCTTGACAGTGCTTGCAATTAGTTTATTTACACTCACACACACATGGACACAAAAATTAACGCACCAAGAAGGAGTCGTCAAAATGAGCCGAAATTTTACATACGTAATGACTACTTTGATATAAGTAAATGATTAGAAAATAAAGAAAAAGGATCATTTATTTCATAGAAAAAGTCAAAAGGACGGAGGGTTTAATACCCTGTTGAACCCCCTCTAGCGCAAATACACGATGCGATACGATCGGGCATTGAGGCATACAAGTTCTGCATGATGTCTTGAGACATTTCGTTCCATATTTTCTGTAACTTTTCTTCTAGTTCGTTCATACTCGTGGAATGCTCAACTCGCCGTCCCAGATTTGCTCGGTTGGATACAAACCCAGGGATCGGGAAGGCAAAGGAATGGTAGTGACATTGCGGAGATGGTCTTGTGACACACTTGCCGTGGGAGGCCGAGCATTGTCTTGTTGAAAAATGGCTCCTAGGAGCCGTTGCAGGAGTCGCAACACATGGGGTTGCAGGATGTCATGGACATACTGCTGGGCTGTCATGTGGTGCCACGGATCAATACGAATAGTGACCGTGTATTGTAAGCAATGGCACTCCATACCATAACACCAGCTGTGGAAGCGGTGTGTCTCTGTAAAGCAAATGCAGGATTGAGACGTTCACCACGGGGTGCCCACACACAAACACAATTGTCATCACAGCTGAGATTGAATCTGAATTCGTCGCTAAGGACGACCTGGTGCCATTCCGCATCAATCCAGTTTCCTCGTGCGTGGCACCACTCCATACGGAGACGTCGATGGGTGAGCGTCAAGGGCAGTACACGTAATGGGAACCGCGATCCCAAATGTCCTTCAGCCAGGGACCTTCGCATGGTTCTAGAAGACACAGGGGACCCTAGTGAAGGGGCTACCCATGCTTGGATGGCAGCCGACGTAGTTAGCTGTACGCGTGCATTTCTTACGATGTGGCTGTCTTCTCGAAGACTGGTCTGTCGAGGGCATCCTGAGCCTTGTCTTCGTGTAAAGGACATCTCTCGGATCCACTGGTCCCAACACCTCCTAACAACACAATCAGAGTGGCCTAATTGACGAGCTACTCACCTAGCTGACCACCCAACTTCCATAATGCCGATGATTCCCACCCCCCTCCTCTCAAACTGCGACAGCTTCTCATAATGTCTTCAAAAACGGCATAATAGCCTGTCTACCTCAGCACTTCCTTTGTAAACGATTCAGCACACTCAAACAAGCTTTGGTTGCCTGTTTTATACTCCTTGGAGAACGACGTTTAACGCCCTTTACCAGGCGCGTACCTCTATACGTAATGCGCAATCACGTTGCATTTCTTATCATTTGCATATCTGCCCGACATGTACCTGTATGCCAAGTTTCGTTACGATCCCGTAATTATTTCTTGGTGCGCTAATTTTTTTGTTCGTGAGTGTATTTCAAATAAAAATTTGCTTATTTATGCCCTTTATTTTCCCCGAAATACTCCGGATACCCGTTCTTATGGAAGAAAAATTGTGGCTCTGTGGAGAAACTCGTGTAACTGTTAATAGCCTGTTAAGGAGTTAATTATTATCGGTTACAATTGAAGGCATAAATTTTCTTTCTCGGCTCCCATACATCTAATGTTTATCAACAAGATATTGTGAATTGATTAATAAAAGTTGTTTAGTTTTGCAATGTGTTCTTATATTCGACCTTTACAATATAAATACAATATAAATACGAAGATGTATAAATATATGTGTTCACCGAAAAAAATATATGCTATATTATTTTCCAATATCCAGTTTTATGTATTCACCAGAAAAAAGTATGCTATATTATTATCCAGTTATATCACCACATACATTAATGACAGTCTCAATTTCCATGCAAAATCAATATGATTTAGGATCACATCTATATCAAATTTAGCCCTTTCTGTAATTTAATGATTAACTAGTCTTTCAATGAAGTCATATTCAATGAGTTCATATGTCCTTTTCATTCTACGTTCTAGCATGTCCCAAACTTTATCCATGGCATCTAGATCTGATTAATTTGTGAGACATGCGAGATGTGGAGCATCAGTCTGGCGTTGATCAAACCAATTATTTATAATTTTCGCTCAAAGAACGTACAGTTATCATCTTAAATCTGATGATGGGCTCATAATTTGTTTTTCATCCTTTGGGAATAGGAAATACGACAACACTCATAGTCTAACAGTCTCAAATACCCTGCTGTTTAATTTCAACTCTTTTTTGATCATTATTTCCCAGTATTTTCTTTGGTCATTCATCATATGTCTTTTACACAGCTAAACCTGTCCTTTGAAAGGTTTTATTGTCCAGTTCGTTTTGAAAGATTTTCGTTAGCTCCAATTTTTTGGTCATTAGTCATCCTCTAACTAAGCTCCTCTTCAACCTTACAGATCTCTCCACCTAGTGTAAAGACATTCTAAATTCTTTGTAGCTATATTCCACACATGATTTCATTTGTAGAAATGTCTTTAAATGCTCCTTTCCAGCTTTCTAAGTTGCCTTATACTGCGTGCACTGATTCCACGCATTTTACATACCCTCACGATATCTCTGACGCTATGTAACTAATTTTTTTCCAAATGCTCCTGATATAAAAATTGAGCAAAAGATTATAATATTAACTTTAAAAATTTTAATTATCATTTTAAATGGTTAAAGTAAATCAAGGTTTTGGTACATTTTGACCCTTTGGGGTTCACTGCCCAGTTCCTGATATAAAAATTGAGCAAAATATTATAATATCAACTTTAAAAATTTTAATTATCATTTTAAATGGTTAAAGTAAATCAAGGTTTTGGTACATTTTGACCCTTTGGGGTTCACTGCCCAGTTCCTGATATAAAAATTGAGCAAAATATTATAATATCAACATTAAAATTTTTAATTATCATTTTAAATGGTTAAAGTAAATCAAGGTTTTGGTACATTTTGACCCTTTGGGGTTCACTGCCCAGTTCCTGATATAAAAATTGAGCAAAATATTATAATATCAACTTTAAAAATTTTAATTATCATTTTAAATGGTTAAGGTAAATCAAGGTTTTGGTACATTTTGACCCTTTGGGGTTCACTGCCCAGTTCCTGATATAAAAATTGAGCAAAATATTATAATATCAACTTTAAAAATTTTAATTATCATTTTAAATGGTTAAAGTAAATCAAGGTTTTGGTACATTTTGACCCTTTGGGGTTCACTGCCCAGTTCCTGATATAAAAATTGAGCAAAATATTATAATATCAACTTTAAAAATTTTAATTATCATTTTAAATGGTTAAAGTAAATCAAGGTTTTGGTACATTTTGACCCTTTGGGGTTCACTGCCCAGTTCCTGATATAAAAATTGAGCAAAATATTATAATATCAACTTTAAAAATTTTAATTATCATTTTAAATGGTTAAAGTAAATCAAGGTTTTGGTACATTTTGACCATTTGGGGTTCACTGCCCAGTTCCTGATATAAAAATTGAGCAAAATATTATAATATCAACTTTAAAAATTTTAATTATCATTTTAAATGGTTAAAGTAAATCAAGGTTTTGGTACATTTTGACCCTTTGGGGTTCACTGCCCAGTTCCTGATATAAAAATTGAGCAAAATATTATAATATCAACTTTAAAAATTTTAATTATCATTTTAAATGGTTAAAGTAAATCAAGGTTTTGGTACATTTTGACCCTTTGGGGTTCACTGCCCAGTTCCTGATATAAAAATTGAGCAAAATATTATAATATCAACTTTAAAAATTTTAATTATCATTTTAAATGGTTAAAGTAAATCAAGGTTTTGGTACATTTTGACCCTTTGGGGTTCACTGCCCAGTTCCTGATATAAAAATTGAGCAAAATATTATAATATCAACTTTAAAAATTTTAATTATCATTTTAAATGGTTAAAGTAAATCAAGGTTTTGGTACATTTTGACCCTTTGGGGTTCACTGCCCAGTTCCTGATATAAAAATTGAGCAAAATATTATAATATCAACTTTAAAAATTTTAATTATCATTTTGAATGGTTAAAGTAAATCAAGGTTTTGGTACATTTTGACCCTTTGGGGTTCACTGCCCAGTTCCTGATATAAAAATTGAGCAAAATATTATAATATCAACTTTAAAAATTTTAATTATCATTTTAAATGGTTAAAGTAAATCAAGGTTTTGGTACATTTTGACCCTTTGTGGTTCACTGCCCAGTACCACTGGACACATTTAATTGACATTACTGCACAGTGTTCCACCAAAAATTAAGAAATATCACTTTATTCACCATTACTAAACCTTTAGTTTTTATCATTCTTCTTCATTGTGAAAAAATTCAAAGAAAAAAAAAAGAAAAATAATTTCAGAAGGTGAAAGAATGCTGTACAAAATGTAAAATAGAACAATTCAAACATATTTTGAGATAATATAATTTTGCTAAGATATTAGTATAAATTAATTATTTGTAGACATTTTTTGTAGATTGAGGTTTTCTTTAGGATTCCCCATGGAAAAACTGAAAACGTCTAAGGAATTAAGATAAGTTAATACAAATTTTAGGTGCATTTATTTCAATACCATTAAAGTATAATACACTACAAGTATACTCATTTTGTGCTTGGATATCATTTCAGCTATAACTGAATGACAAAAAATTAGTAAAGAATTGAACAGTAACACATGAACATCTTTTTAATGTATGGTATAATAAAAAAATTAACTTATTTCTACCTGCAGTATTTTTAGAAAAGAGGAAATTTTTCAAAAGAAAATTGTGGTATTTGCGTTTTTTTTTATTTATTTATTTGCTTATCATGCTTTTTCCGTAAGCAATATTTTCGTTCATTTCATTTTTTATATAAAGTTGCATTATTTGCATAAATGATGACAAGATAAGTTATTTTTATTTATTGTTATCTTTTCCACACCGAAACTTATCAAGAATTCATCTTTTATTTTTCACTATTAGGAAAACAAAGTGCCTGAAAGTGTTTCTACTCAGAGATTATCTGCATTGTTTGGTGGACAAGTTCGCAAGAAGATTTCAGAATTTTAAGAAAATTGAGCCTAAATTCAATTTGCTCCGTTATTAGATCACTACTGATATTGATACAGAACCTGAGGAGCTGCAATTTGAAATCATTGACTTGAAATTAGATCACAGTGTGAAGAAAATGTTTAATTCTATAAACATTTGACTTTTACTATTCTTAAGCAGCTGAAAAATTTTCATGTATGAAAAAATTTGTGGAGAAATAGTTTTTTATATTTTAGTCGACATATATTTGTGAGCAACGCTTTTCTTGCATGAATATCAACAAGAATAAATATAGATGCAAGTTATCTGAAATAAATTGGCTGGCTGTGATGAAATTTTAAGGCAAAAATGTTTCCCAAAAATTGACATATTTTCTTATGGTTTTATTTTATAGGGCCTCTTATTAGCTTTATAAAAATACCAAATATATTATTTTCCGTTCACTAGAACAAAAACTATAAGTATTTTAGTTAGAGCAGATGCTACTACTTTAAGCAAGATGTCATACTTTAAAACACATTTTATTCGAAATGTGTTGTTTTTAAAATGATCAAACGGGGCCAGCAATTGAGCAAAAAGATTTGGAAATAATTAACTGAAATCTTTTGTGTTGTTCTGTATAATAGTAGAAGTGTTTTAACCTTCAGATTTATTACTCGCCATTTTATTACAAAATTTACAGTTTCTTATGTGAATATATAATCTTTGTTTTTTAAGCAATTTCATATAACAACTAAGATAAAGTGTTCTAGTTTTTGTAAAACTTAAAATATCTCTTATTCTGAAGGTCACTTCAAAATAGAATAACATAGCAACACATCAGAATTGAAAAATTTATAATTTGTTCATAAACTTTTGGTACAGATTTTTAGGTTATTTTTTTAAAAAATTTTACCCATTTTTTCCTATTTTAGTAATAATAATTTCTTTTTCTCTTCTTAATTTTGGCACATTTTTCATAAAAATATACTAAACAAATCTGGAAACAACAAAAAAATCCCCATATCTCCATTTTTTTTTTTTTTAAAAAAAAGTTGTTACAACCAGTCGGATACCCCCCTTAAACAAGCATTTTCCTCCTAATTTTAAAAACAATTGTAGGAAAGTGTGATAGGTTAAATTTGTCTCACTGAACTGATTCTAAAATTAAATATTCTTGTAACTGTAGACAATATGAAATTAGCGAAAAACATCGAATAAAACGCCACTTTTTTATTTAATTTATATTTATTTTTCTTTATAATGAATGCAATAATTTTTAAAAAGTGTGGACCTCGGTGTCCTTTTCTCCCCTAATGTGGGCCATAAGAAAAACAAGTTGCCCACCCCTGTTCAAACTGATGTAGCTCTCTGTATGACTTAGCAAATCGAAAGTCTCTGAATTTCCAAATCATTGATCCAGACTTCATAGGAAATGCCCGCCCAACCCTATTAGTAGAGACGTAATTATACAGTTTGGTACTTCGTGATGAAGAATTCTTGCTATAAGTTTCTACAAAACGGAATTGAAATTCCGCTTTCAGTTACAGTTCTAATTTGCATTGAAATTAGTATCCTGATAAATTGCTTTGCATTTTTTTAAACTCTTATATTCATCCATAAATTTAATATAAGTTCTCTTCTTCTTTGGAACTACGATCAGAGAAAACCAATTACCAGAAGAAGTTTAAGGTTTAAATTAGGTTTTCATACGTGCTTCATATCTATGGTCACGTAAAAAGGAAAAAGTTTTTTTACTGAAAAATGACACTCATTATGTTATCAATTACTGCAGGTCTCTCAGTAGAGTTATGTAAATAGTGTTTTAAAAATAAATATGCTTCTCTTCAGTTATACGGAGTTTAATTAGTGTTGCAAATTATTTACAGTTCGGGAATTCTACTTCCGAAAAATTCTTAGTATGTAAGCCATAGTTATGAAGAAAGTAAGATAAATTGTTCCAATTAAATAATGAAGGTATTTTCAAACTTTTTTTTAAAAAAATCGAGAGTTGAATTTAATGAATTACAAGAAATGTTATCGTTATGTTTACGAATTTTGTTCATTTATCTTTGCATCAGTAGTTTGCAAGTAATTTTAATTTTCAAAAATAAGGCATTTTATTTTTTTTAAAAAGTTAAATATGTTTACGTAGTGTATTTTAAAAGAAAGATCTTTAAAGAAAATTTCTTCATTTTTTTTTCAAAACATCTTTTCATCTGAATAATATAATGAATATTGTTTTTTATTTATCTAAGAGTATCAACTTGCAGTTTCTTAGAATACTTTGCTAAAATTTGAATGTACACTTTTCATTATTTCATGTGAAACAAACTGTTAGTATATTTCTAATTTGTATATGTTAATAAAGTCTAAAAGTTTTTTTTTTTTTTTGCAAAAATAAGAAAGAGGATATTACCTATCCAGACGAGCAATAACTGCAATGAAACACAGTGTCTTTTTTCACTGTAAGAGGCAGAAAAAAGTGTAAAGTTAGACTTAAAATCTAAACTTGGAAAAGAGTTGGGAAAGCTAATGGAGCTATACCAAAACTTCACAATTATTTCATAGAGAAAAACTCACAGAAAGGGATCGAAATGGCCGAGCCACATGTTGTTTCACAGTTCACATAGGCAAATAAATGACACGGTACACTCTCGAAGATTCTTGGTGAGTTAATTTTGACAGTGGGAACAATTATCCTCTCGCTACGAGATCTTTCGCCAAGTTCCCAAATGTTTCAAGCGCTAAAAATTCCATGCACAACCAGAAGAAAGACTAGTGGGCTTAGGTCTAGTGAGCGAGAAGGCCAAACTACAAGTCCGCTATGTCTAATCAATTGTTCAGGATATGTGACAATCAAGAAGCGACATTCGATGGAAGATCTCTTTGTGAGACTCGTTGTTTCCACGATCAAAATTAACACCAGAAATCTTCAAGAGTGTTTCGCAATCATTCTTTTGCCGATGTACTACAAACTGTTTAGCCGCTGCTTTGAAAATTTTATATGAGTTTCACTCTAATCAGTTAATCAGATTGTGAAAATGTTGGTACCGTTCTTTCACTTTCCCAACCCTTTGGTAAAAAATGTCACTTTTCAATTCTAATCTAATTTTTTCCCCTGCTTTTTAAAGTTAAGGCGAAACAATCTGCCATGGTAATTATTGCTTGTCTGAGTGAGTACTGCCATCCTTCTTTTCTTGTAAATACAATTTAGACTCCCCCTGTACTCATTTCTCATGAACTTTTATCATTTCAATGTATTTCAGATCGTATGAACGTAAAAATAAATATCAGATAATGAAAAATGAATAAGCATTGGGTGCATAGCCTGTTTCAGTATTTTTCTAGTCACAAAATATTTTTAGACAATATTTTAATTTTAAACAGTATTCAGAGTAGTTTTATAAAAATAAGAAATGCAATAAAATTTATTTATCTTATTCTAAAAAAAACCGGCAAAACAGAAGCACTCTTTTTTACTTCAGAAAACTCATTTAAAAGCTTTGTTTTTGCCAAAAAATAAATAAAAAATAAATCAATATTTTTAAAATTTTAAATTTTGATCCCATTGCAGATCAGAGCCGAATATTGCAGTCTTGCACGAACATCGGTTTTTGTTATATTTCGTTTCGAGTAGCTGTTTAGGGGAAAAAACATATTTTTATCAATAAAAATATTTATTTATACTTTTCCAACTGAAATAATAATGTAATAGTATTTATTTTAAAAAAATTATGCAAAACTTTCTTTTATCTGTAACATTTGAAAGTAATTTGCAGCACATAGTTCAACTTATCAAACATTACACATGCAACAACTTTTTTCCCCCTTTTTCCTTCGTTATCCCTTTTAGTACAACACACAAGAGCACAGAATCTTGTGGGAGCTTCGTTTTTTTATGTTGATGAAACAAAACTGAAAAAAATGATGTTCCATTTGACGTGAAATTCCAAAAGGTTTGGTCTACCCGATTTTTTTATGATTGTATTACCAGGGCCGATCCTAACATATGTGCAGCTATGTACCACACGCGGGTGACCAAAACGAAGTGCAGCGGCAAACCAACTACAGTTCTATCAATCAAGCAAATTTTTTTACAAATTTCTCAAAATAAAGCTTATAATGTCAAATAAACATGCTAAATTTTAAACAATTATTGAAAAAACAAAATAAATCCCTATTTTTCGATAGTATAGCATAGTTTAAGAAAAACAGAATGTTAGTGCTCACAGTATGTTGGCCTTTAATGTCTGTACATACATCCTTCATTTGATACCAAAATTTGTGGGAATACCGCAATAAAAAAATGTTCACTTGTGCTTATGTTCACTGGCAGCGCACTGTGGATCGATGCTTAACAAATGCGTCTCCAAAATGATTTTTTGCGAAAGCTGCTTTACGAAAATATCTAATATAGTTAATATTACCTAAACATAGGGGTGTTTAATTAAACTCAATATGCGTATGGGGAAATTAAAATTTTTCAATTTAATAACAGTTTTACAATTTAGAAAAATAATATAGAGGAAAGAAGTGACTTTAGCATTTTTATTAATATTTTACTTTTTACTCTTTTCAAGTAGATGAGTTTATAACGTCAACGTTAAGTATTAGTCAAAATATGAAAAGTTCTTTAGAGGGGTGGCAAATTAGGTCTTTGCACGGGGGGGGGAGATCGATAACCAAGGATCTGTTCTTGTATCGCTATTACTTTGCATGTAAGACTTTCAATTGATTTGATTCTGAAATCTTGATTTTTTTTCACCTCAAATTTTTTTTTATACAAAACATATACGTTGCAAATCCTAATGTATAGCAATTGAAAGAATATTTTTTACAATGTTTATCAAAATTTTAAGTTTTACCTAAGTTAACGAAACCACGAGACGACGAATTAAAATCATTCACACGAGGGCAGACGGCGATCGCTTATCTTCGAATGTATAAATACGGAAGCATAAAATAAAGACTCTGCTCGAGTTACATCGCTTGTGTGCGGTTTGGTCAGTTTAGCACGCTCGAATTAACTCGATCGCTCCTGTTGAAGCGTTAATTTAACGTCAAATTTGTGCATCCCTCGAACCCTGAGAAAGTAATTTAAAATTTTGAGTTCATACAATATATAATAACATTTTTTTATAAAACTTTTTTTATTCACCTTAATTTTTTTTAATTTTCGCAAATTTTATACCATAACAAAAATAAATAGACCAAATAAAACATTTATATTAATTACTTATTTTCATTATTCAATAAATTTAAGTCTTACCTTTATTTACCATTGTGTGTTTATATGTTTTACTTACAAGAAATTGAGTTTAAACAGTACTCTAGTTGTTATTATTATTGTTGTTGTTGTTATTAAACATAATATAACTATATTAACACTGATATTTTCATATGTTAAGTACCAATCAATTAAGGAAAGAAGTAAGTTAAAAAAAATTGCACACATACACAATTATTTTATTTTAATGAAAAGAAAAAATTTAAGCTCACAGAATTTTATGAAAAATATAACTGTACTGAAAATATCACTCGAAGCATATGAAAGACATAAATAAAAAAAAAGTTATTCAAAAAAAATTATTTTTGCGAAATTAATGTTGACATTTTAAAAGGCATGATTACTTACAAACTTATAAATCTCACGTATCAATTTCTTAAGAAATAATATTACAATTATAAAAGAGATATATATGTTTCTGAAAGACACACACACACACACATAAGAAATAAAAAAGTTTTATTAAATACGTACTATTTATTTCTGTTAAGAACAAGAAATTATACCACTTTTTCGAAATAGTTAATGGTTGACTCTAAATACTATTGGTATTATAATCGTAAATATTAAAAAACAACGAATGTGATGTCTGAGAAATTTATGTGTAGGAAAAAATTTGATATTCCGAAATAAATTCGAGAACATTTATTGTATCTTTACAGTTTGCATAAAAAAATGAATCTTAAATAAAAAAAATTTAAAAGGTATGTATCTTATAAAGTTAAAAATTAGTATGTACTTTTCAAAAAATTCTTAAAATTTCGAAAAGATTTAAAAGAACTGCTAATTCTGAAATTTTCTGCATTTAAAATATATTATTTTTCAAATTATCTGAACTTTAAATTTGCAATGTTTCTTATATTCACCGCAATTTAAAAATGGAATTCAAGGAAATATTCTTAAAAACGTCTTACTTATTCTGGTTTTTCAAAACGTACCTTTCAAATGAGAACATTTTTAAAAGAAATTTTTTTTCTAGCATTCCAAACTCTTATGCTGTTTGTATTCGTTACTATTGAAAATTTTTCAGTCGAAAGTTTGTTTTTAACGGGCTTATGGAAATGCTGTAAAAAATTTGTAAGTGAACCTTTCCAGAGTTGACTATTTATTCCTTGAGTGAAAAAAGAAAAAAACGTAAATACTTTTGTAGCCAACAACTTTTTCTTTCGATGAAAGCAAATATTAAAACATTTTTTTCATGCTTGAAGATTAGTTTTGTACGTTAACTATCGTCAGTGAACAAAGTAAAAAGGAATGTTTACTTAAATTTCAGTAAAAAGATTTAGGACTCAAAAGACTTTTACAAATTTCTTTTCCCTTGAAAACATAAGGACGCATGTCCTTTTTTCAAAAAAAGAAACATTTAACGTATGTATTAGTGTACCATTTTCTGAATTATACTTTCAAATCTTTCGATTAATTTTAACTTTAAAAATCAATGTACTGTATTGAAAAAGAAAAACTATTTTTAAATGATTGTGTGTTAAAACTCTAATTTTATTAATAGTTATTTAAATAAAAAAATTCTAAATAGTAAGTATTAAAATTCCTTAGATAATTAATTATTTATTATAATAAATTTGTCAATTTTCCCAGATAGATATAGTTACTCCATATTCTAATATTAGATAAAATTACTTATTCCCTTAGTTTTTTTTTAACCGTAGTAATTTTTTAATATTTAAATACTTTTAAAATCCTATTGACCCTCAAGTAAATGCATACACACTATTTAATTTTTTATTTCTATTCTTTTCATAATTCTGCTAAGTGCTACTATTCAGCCATTTCCATGCTTTGAATTTTCGTTTGGGTTCAGAATCTGGCAATAACTTGTTTATTGTACTCAGATTTAGTGAGGGCTCTGCAATTTTGAATGAAATTTTTAGATAAGTTACTTTTTTCTTGTGATGGATTTAGATATTCTATCCATTATTTTCAATAGGTTTTTGCTCAGTATTATTAACAGAAAGTGGGTAGTTTGTTTGGCTGGCCAAAAAAACATGTTTAACCCCACTTTCATATAAATTATTTTTTATATGAGCTGTCCTAAGTCAGCAATGTTTATAATACTGTAGTATCCATATTTTTATATTTTAAATTCTACGATTTATAATTTCTAATATATCCTTTCTAAAATCTTGTGTCGGGTTTATCTTGCAATTTTTGCTTTTTTTCGGGTTGGATGATTAGTGATTATTCATCTCTCTTTAGTAGAGAGAGAATTTAGACTCTCACTCTCTCTCTCTCTTTTTATATATATATATATATGAATATGTATGTATATATATATATATGAATATATATATATGAATATGTATATATATAAATATATATATATATATATATATATATATATATATACAGATTATGGTTTTTTATTTATAATAATATAGTTAGACTCTTATCTAGAAATTTCTTACTTTCCCTATGGCCCAGAGTATTGTCAAATTCAGGGGAAGGTTGTCTGGCCGAAAAAACTTTGCTTAAACCTGCAACCCTGGCTCCTAAAACCAAGAGTTTGTTGTAGTACTACTGTGGCTAAGACTTTATTCTATCATGACTATAGTTATCTTAGGATTATAATTATTTTATGTATATTTTTGTAATGAATATGTAAATATATTATTCATATTAGAAAACAAATATTAAATCTTTAAGAAAAATGTTACTTCTTTGCTTAAAATTTTATAATCAAAATATTATGCTTGAATGATCCAAAACTATACATTATATTGTTTCGGTATTACAGAAATGTTGATGGAAAAATATTAGAAATAACAAATTCTGTAACTTATATAGGATAAAAATAATATTATACCTTACCAGATCTAGAAATCACATCACCATAGTCCATACCGGTTAATTTATCATTTCTTATTATGTGCAAAATAGAATGGATCCTCCCTTCCCCTCCCAATTGAAAACTTGGAGTACAAGCACAAAATGACCTAATTAATCCACACAATCTTAATTATAACACACTAACTTTCAAGATATTAAACTAAAATGGATCTCGTTTAACCCCTTAAGGTATCCGACTATTTTGCCAAAATTGAGCAACTTTTTTATGACAATA
>BMAO01028592.1:0-65658 GCA_019973975.1 Trichonephila clavata | reverse complement strand
GACCTGGCGGCGCCAGGGGCCCCAGCGATAGAAGAGGTTCCAAGCTTGATGATTCCATTCATAATTCAACTTACAATAAAAAGAACTTGAACCGATATTGCAACCCAATGATTTCTCGTATTTGAGTCGTGTATCAGCCCTAACCATCTTTTCCCCGTATATCTATATTGTTGCAATCTGTACAAATTTTTCACATGATTTTTTTTTGCCCAAATTTTTTTTTGAACAAAAATACTATTCAAATCAAACAAGTCCATTTTCAGTTCACAGCCGTGCTTATTTACTGTTGAGTACACTGATGGAAAAAAATCCCAACACCAGGAAAAAAATATTGTCGACATATTATATTTCGGCAATACAAATCGGCAATCGCCTACCTATACAAATGTAAGGTAACATATTTAATTGATTAAAGTTTCCAAATCAAGGTAGAATCGCGAATAGAGCCATTTCAACTGAAATGATAATACATTAAAAACCGGTGTAACCGCCCCAATTTTAAATGCAAGCATGCAAAAGTGCATGCATGTGTCGTACTGGTACCGGATATCGTTTGTAGGATGGAATTTATGCCTATTGCTCTGTCGGTTAATATAAGTTGTTTAATTCTGGTTGTGGATTAATTGACATTGCCGTCCAATGATATTCCCATTCGTGGCTCGATTGGAGAAAGATCTGGTGATCTAGCAGCCAACGTAACACGTTGACACCATATAGAGCTGTTGAGTTTACAACAGAGATTAGGGAGCAGGATATCCTGCTGGAAAGCACCCTTTGAATGATTATAAATCGCAGTGCAACAGTTTGAATCTCCAGACTGACGTACTAGTTTGCAGTCAGATGTATGAATTAACCTCGAGAGTGCTCCATCAATCAAAAAAATTGCTCACGCCAGACCATAACTGTAGGTACAGGCCCAATGTATCAGGTGACAGAAAGAGTTTTTGCAGGCGTTGACATGGCCTTCTAATCAATATACATCCATCGCTGCAGTGCGTTCTCAACACTCGCATCGCGGTGCTGGGCCATTATTCTAGAGTCCCATAGCCTGACTTACATCAAGTATGGCTTTGGGCCTCAAACCTGACTTTCCAGGTGGACCCTAATATTCTCCGTTACGCTACTGCATCTCTGGCACCAAGACAGAAACAGCTTTGATCGGAGAACGCAGCACATCGCCACTCCATTCTCCGATGGCACCACTGAAATCACAGATGCTAATGATTTAGAGATAATGGTATAAACGCTACAGGGGTGTCTGACTAGGATCTACTTCTTAAACGATTGA
This sequence comes from Trichonephila clavata, assembly GCA_019973975.1. Lineage (NCBI taxonomy): Eukaryota > Metazoa > Arthropoda > Arachnida > Araneae > Nephilidae > Trichonephila > Trichonephila clavata. Next base: position 64,370 of record BMAO01028592.1, on the reverse strand, counting down.
TTTGTTACAATTCACTGTTTCAATCTTGTGACGGAAAAACTGTAATTTCTGATGTAGATGCACTACGCTTCCCAGCCACGTGGTGAATATCGTGATCTTCTCTATCAGTGGTGACCCGTGGGTGATTGAACTATAGTTTTCTTGACGTAGTGCCTTTCCTGGACCACACTGCCAAAAATCACTCACAGTGGATATATCCTTCCAAGTCTTTCCACAATATCACCTTTTTTTAGCTCTATTACACAACCTCCCGTAGTACACAACTCAGCGAGATGTGATAATGGTTTATCCGTCGTCTCAAAGCCATTTGATATAACATCAACTTCACTACGTCAAATCTGTGCGTATTTGAAGTAAATTTGATTCACTTCCTACACGTGCCAACTAGCGCCACATGTACTAGCGAAAAAATTTGAATCAAAGGTAACTTTTAGATGTATCCTTAAAGGTATCATTTAGAATGCATCAGGGGAAAGATATCTTTTGTTTAAAAATAATTTAAGAACTACTATGGGAGAAAAGACAAAGTGAACAACAATGCCCTATTATACAGGGTGGTCCCAAATTCACGGTTCAAACTTTAAGGGTAGATACAGGACATTGTAACAATAATTTATTATATAGGTATGTATGGGCGCAAGTGACATGGTGAGGTGCTAATAGGGAAAGTAAAAGAAAAGAGAAATGGAGTTATCGGTTGTTGTCGGTTGCATTGTCGGTAGGGGGCAGTAGATGTTTAGCTGTCATTTAACATGATGCCTCTGAGTAGGAGAAAGCTCCATTCGCGCAATTGTGCTGACGTCTATTACGGGAGACTTTACGTATATTGAAAAAGCAGACATGCATTACATGGACGGTTGTTCAAATGGTAATGGCAGAGCTGAACGGCAAATGTATCTTGTCGCAGTTTTCTGATCGACGAATGCCAAATCACAGAATTTTTCAGCGGTTACATCGTCAACTTTGAAACAAATTCTTTCCACCTCACCAGACATGATGCTGGTCCGCGAAAAGCTGTACACAGTCTAGGCCTGGAAGATAGCATACTGAACGTTGTCGCTGACAAACCAGAGTCAAGTACAAGAACTGTTGCTCATCACGTAAGTGTGAATCATCAGACAATCTGTAGAGTTTTAAACGAAAATCGCTTACACCTCTCTTCCATTTTCAGAGAGTACAAGCTTTGAGTCCGGCAGACTATTGTCTCCTACTGTCAGTGGGTAGTACAGCAATGTGCACTGCAGCTGGACTTCACAGCTCGTGTACTGAACATTTGCGAACAGTTATTGTAAATATTACACTTGTCAACGACACTTTCAATAAACACTTTGTTTTTCCTTTCGTCTCTTGTTTTTGGTGTTTGCGCCTCACCGCGTCACTTGCGCCCATGCATTCTTATACAATAAATTATTGTTACAATGTTATGTACCTACTCTTAAAGTTTGTACCAGGAATTCGGGACCACCCTGTATACAGAGCAAAAATGTTTTGGACACAAAATAGATATGGAAAAAAAAATGAAATTTGACAAAAAAAATCATTTGTATAGCAAAAAATGTAAGCTCTTCAGTAAGGTTTTTTAATTTTTTTTATATACAGTGAAGAGAGATTTTTCTATAGCCGTTGAGTTTTAATTTTTTCCAATACATGTTTTTTTTTGTTGAGAATTTAAAGTAAGTGACTTTTTTCACTAGTTTTTCGATTATTGAGCCCATAGGCCCCAAACCTTTTACCGCCAGGGGCCTCCAACTACTTTAATCCGCTTCTGACCATAGGCGCTGGAGTACATGTGCAGATGTTTCCGTCAAGAGGTCAGTCTGACGCGAAACCTCCGGTATTCAGTTCCCAAGCAATCTGGTGCTTATTTATCTTCCCACTGGAGGGATGAGAGGCTGAGTCGACCTAGCCCAGCCCGGGATTTGAGCCCCGGACTTGTGACGTAGAAGTGCGAAATACTACCACTCAGCCACTGGGCTTCAATTTTAGTCTATTCTGAATAAATTAATAAGGCTTTACTGTAAGTCTATTTCCAAAAATAGGTATTTAATTATTTTTAACAAAAATTGTTTGCAGTTTTGTACTGTCACCTTTCCTGTTTTCGTGGTCAAAGTACAAGTCCACTCAGTGTATAATGCAATATTACAAGAAAAATTACACGTCATAAATACTACAAAAAAAACTCCTCCGGTATAGTTGTTAGCGACGCTGACTGTGGTGCCGTAGGGCCCGGGTGCGAATCCCGGAGAAGGCATGGATGTTTGTATTGTATAATCCTTCCTTCTTTCCTTTGTGTTGTAAACCCCCGTCTGATACATTGTATGGTGCACAAGGTTTATAAATGTGTGTATTCTCAATAAAAAAATTCTACAAAAACTGTGAAGCATCAAGTGAAACGTTTATTTCTATAAGCTCTCTTCTTTTTTTAAAAAAATATATATATTTTTTTTTAAAGTAAACGAATGAATAGAATGCATTGCGAAAAAAGCTCGTTCAGTGAAATGTAGATCCCCATCATAGATGCAGAAGTCGGGATAGACAAATATTTTAAGATAATCTGAAATAAAAGAAGTTAGGAAATTATTAAGAATATTTTTAACAAAAATTGTTAAAATATATACATGCATATATACATGCAAATATATATTAAAATATATATATATAGTTTTATATTAGTAAATGCGTATTTCTTAACACAACTGAATTAATCGAGTTCCTTTGCTCGAGTACTGAAATTCATCTTTTCAACATTTTTGATGAATTTTTTTAAAATTTGGAATGGCCAGACAATGAATAATTAATAAAGATTTAACGATTTTATGTGTATTCAGCTTAATATTAATTCTTATAATGAAAAAGAAAGATAATCAGAACAATTTAACCATTTCAAACAAAAACGTATGCCTAACTTCGTAATTTTGAACGAAGAATAAGTGACAATGATGACACCCCTTTATGCTGGTATCATAACTCTTTCTTCCAGCTTCCATACAAAACCATCTACAGATCTTGAGCCCAAGTTCCATTTACCGAAGAAAGGTTCCATATTTTGCTTTATAAATGAGCTAGCCGATACCCACCCGCTTCTCTGGGCATTTCATGATGTATAAATATATATCTCTATATATATATATAAATGGATACTTGTATATGTGAAATCGCATCACTCCTACAGCGTTCAACCGATCACTATGAATATTGGCACATATATATATTTTTTGTGGAGAAGGTTTTTGTGTACCCTCTTTGTTGCAGCTCCCCACCAGGTGGTGCTACAGCATATCAACTTCTGCACCGTTCAATCAATCGCCAAGTTGCCAAACTGGTCTCCAATCACAGAAAAATTTAGTTTGTGCGGTTATGTTCTCCTTTAATGTTAATATATATATATAAAATGGATGTTTGTATATATGGAATTAATTCACACTCCAACACCGTTTAACTGATCACTATGAAAATTGGCATGTATATGTATTTTTCTGGAGTAGGTTTTTGTGCTATCCTCTTTGTTGTAGCTTTCCACCAGGTGGCACTACAGCATATCAACTTCTGCACCATTCAATCAATCGCCAAGTTGCCAACGCTATCGCCAAAAATGATGCCAACTTGGCTCTATTAACAACATTTCACTATGTGTTTCCTTTGAATCGCCATTGTAATATAAGGAACGGCGTTGCATGCGAATATTATAAATTTAACATAAAATAAACAGAAAGTAATATTAACCTATTACACATACAGGTATAAATTATTTACACTATTTTAAGCGTTCATTACACAAAATTTGTAACAATGTGTTACTTTGCTGAGCAGAGATCAGCTTAAGAAGGAGTTTTCAAAAATCGGCCCACAAGAGAGTTATGGGGCGTTGTAAATAAAAAAAAAAACCCCTTTTATCAGCTATTACACCTTCAGGCTTAAAATTCAACAAATATGGTTTTTTTTTGTTCAACTGAGATATGCAAAAAGCTTTTTGTTTGTTTGTTTAATTTGCAATTCACGTAAAATTAACTCATTAAAAACTTTTTTATCCTTCAGTCTGTATTGTTTAATTTTTCAATTCACCCGTGCGAAGAAAGGGTGTACCAGCTAGTTCTATATATAAGAAAATAGCTTCCATAACCACTCACTATTTTGCAATCAACCAAAAGGCGTTACCTTTCAATCAAGAAAATTTCAATTATTGCTTCGGAGCTCAAAACGCATTAGAACTTTTCCTCAACTAAGCCAAAGTACTGCAGTATAATATGTGATATTCCTTTTCCTCTCCTAATTCTCCTCAATCATACGACGGAATTAACAGTAGTTGTGCACATGTTATTTGATGTAATAGTCCGCTGATATGACTTATCCTTAAATTTCCGACATACCCAAGTATTTTCCTCAGAAATATTGCCGATGAATAATGTACAATGTACGATTAATCTTTTCGAGCTCCTCCATTTCTGTGGTTTTTTATAAAAGCAAAACGATACCTTTATTTTCCCACACGATTTTACCACTATCAGTCGTGATGTACTTAAAGTTTTTCCGATGAAGATTCCTTTTCTGTGTGAAGAGCATTTTTCAATCCCTTTTAAAAATGGTATGAAAGCCAAGAGGCTTTTTATACACTTTATAATTTTCCTGTATCCCTCGAATAAAAAAATAATAGAGTAATATCTGAAATATTTTTTGACTGATCTAGTGCCAAAGAGAACCACTGTATGCGTTGATTTTTGTCAGACAATTGATTTAGTATATTATCTGCAACATTCTTTACTCTTTGAACTGTAGTGTTTGCCGATATATATGTTTATGTTTTTTAAAACACACCATTTTTCTGGACATATTTCTTCCGCTGTTGTAATCATGCAATCTTTGATTAATTCACTTTCAGTAAATGGTTTCCCATGTTTTGCAACAGTAGAGTCCATTTTCTGCCGTACAATACGTCGCAGATGACGCCGCGATCACGCTCTTGGAAAACTGCGCTCGAACCGCAGTTAACGTCTTCTAGAGAAAGACCGTGGGTTCAGATTCCAACTTATGAAAATCTTTCATATGGCTGCTTTTCAGAACCCAGTGAGATTTGGTATCTTTAAAATCAAAGCCATTGATAAACGGGCACCAACAATAAGCCCTTTTTCAAATGGTGAAAGATCTGTTTCGTTTTTCCAACTTCATTCATCGTGAAAAGCGCTCTTACACCTTATTTATATTAGCATTCTAACATCGTGTAAGCCACGGCATAAAATAAATTTGCATACTTCATCCCTAGCTTGCAATCAAATGCTAATATCAAAGATTTCTAATTCATTGGCTAGGGTGTGTATATGAATATGCGAGTCTGGGGTTTATGCTATTCAAATGAGTAAAATGACGAAAGGTATACGGGGGTCACTTTGAAATTTTTGAGATACTGCTACGTTTTTAAAGTTACACTTACAAAATTTTAGGAGTGGTTAAAGTAGTCTTCTCCAGCATTAAGGCACTTTTGTAGATGAATTTTCCACTGATTAAATGCCTCAAACCACTCATTTCTTGAAACTGATGAAAAAAATGCATTTATAGCAACATCAATCTCTTCTGAATGAAAACGAAGTCCTCGTAAGTTCTTTTTTAGACTAAAGAATAACCAAAAGTCACACATAGCTAGATCCGGAGAATAAGGTGGATGATCTATCATTTTAATTTGTTTTTAACACGCTTTCATAAGTTTCACTTGCATGTAACGGAATCTTAGAGCTCGATTTTTACCCACTTAAAAAGATCGGATTCATTCGAAATTTCGCACACTTGTCAAGGACCGATGACAATACAATAATTTCATAATTTTGTTCCATTGTCCTTTTCAGGATCGTCAGGAATAAGGATAATCAGATTTGGCGACAATTCCATCTACCAATTCCAGATTTGGCGACTTATTGCATATATCATTTTTAAATTTGGCGACTAGTTCCATATACCATTTTCAGACATGGCGACTAATTTCATACATCATTTCCAGATTTGGCGACTAATTTCAGATTTAACGACAAAAAGAATAGGGTGTAACCCTAAAGAAGTGTTTTGAATTTAAAGCTAATTATATGCAAATATAAAATACACTTCCGGTTAAGAGAAATTAACCAAACAAAAAAAAGTGTTCTGTATTTGAGAAAGTGGAGGGTGGGTGTATGTTAGCAATTTCTCACCATAATATAAACATTTCTCTGAAAATGAAAATAAAAAAAAAGGCTCGTGCATGTTAAAAAAAACTTGTGTTCTAACTACTAAATATTTTTTTATTTTTATAAAGCAATACGTTTAGAAATGATGATGATATGAATTAACATGAAAGGAACACGTTTAAAAGGAGAAAAAACGATTGACGTTTAATATTACCATGTTTTTATTAACTCGCTTTCTTTAATGTCTGTCCGGGTGGAATTTTGTAATTGATTTTAAACTGTGTGACTTTCCGAGGAGCTAGAGACTTGAAATTTGGACCATAGCTCAGAAGTAGATGACAATGCATGAAAATGTGAAAAAAGAAAACAAAAACGAAAAGGAGGAATTTTATAATTTTTAGTCTCTTATAAAAACATGGTGCATTAAAATTTTTTTGAATTCGAACTTTTTCTTCTTTACACACTTTTATTTGTTTGACTTGTTCAAAAGAGACGGAATCTAATATAACAATACGGGATTCATCCGAAGCCTCGTAAACGGAGAGAATAAATACACTTCAGGCCCCCATTATTTAATATCCATTGAGGAGCAAGACTAATTCCACAGCCAAGTAATTCCAGCTTCAAATATCAAACTCAAGGATAAATTCAATAATGAATAATGATAAATTAAGAAACTAAAAAAACACACTTTCATTGTAGTTCGAACTAAAAAATGAAAAATAAATTAGTTTGAAAAAAACTAAGAAACACGCTTTTATACTGAATCGAACTAAAAAGTAAAAAAATAACTCTTAATAAAGAATAAAATGATTGACGAGAAAATGAATGTCGTTTGGGGTAAAAGCGTGGGGTGTTCTATAAATGTGTCAACTGTTATAATTTCTAACTTCTATTCTGAAAAGCTGAATTAGTGTAAAAATGTAGTACAAAGCACCCCACGCTTTTACCCCAAATGACATTCATTTTTTCATCAATCATTTTATTCTTTATTAAGAATTATTTTTTTACTTTTTAGTTCGATTCAGTATAAAAGCGTGTTTTTTAGTTTTTTTCAAACTGTAATTTATTGTTTAAGAGACTCAACTGTTAAGCCGGCAGTATGAGAAGATGCATTGTCATGGTGAAGCATTAATCCCCTAAAATTAACTTCTTGGAGAATTTCTGGAAGACATTTAGTGGTATACCAGTTTGCTGTTACTGTCTTCTGTCCTTCCAACTTGATGCCTTTGACCAATCCGTGAGTGAGTGAATATGAACGTCGCATTGTTAAGCTACACGAGGGCTTTTTGACCAATCCTGTACTTCTGGAGAAAACAGAATACATTACTTTCTCTTTGCTCATTGTGTTTTCCCTATTGTCTGAGTGGGATTATCTTCAAAGACCAGTACTTTGCTTTCGTGACGTTTAGGAACGTCAAAAAACGTATATACGTTTCATCACCCCTTACATTTTTAGAAATGATGCAGTGGCCACCATCATTTAGCAATTTAAGAATTTCTGACACGCTCCTCCTTTTGGTGCTCAGTTAGATTATGGGGAATGCAACGGCAAACTACTTTTTTCATATGTAATTCTTCATGGACATTTTTGTGTATGGGCTGCGGATCCAATGTTAAGTTCCTTCTATATCATTTGGATTATCATCCATTGACATTTTTCGTATGGTACACACATTATCCGGGATTACTGCCAATCGTGGCCTTCCTGTGTGTTCTTCATCCTGAAGAGAATTACAACCACTGCAAAATTCTTTAAACCATCTGAATACAGTAGCACGACAGGGAGATTCATTACCAAATGATAATTGCAGCCGTTGAAAGCATTCCTCTTGATTTAATCTAGCTTTAAACTCATAAAAAATCATGGCTTGATAATGTTCTCGCATCATCTCCATTTTCTCTTCTGTCTAAAATTTTTTCTACGCTGAATAACTTGAAGTAAGTCAGTAAAAAGTCATTTGTTGTGTTAAAATCCTTTGTATTTTCAAATTAAACCGTTAATTATTTTTTTGTAACTTATCGTCTGCGCGTATCTCAAAAATTTCAGAGTTACGCTCGAACATTGTGTTTTTTTGAATCGAAATAAAAATAATCCCAGTTTCATTCCACGCGCGTATATCCATAATGCGTGTATCCATGGATATTATTTATATTATCCAGGGGGGATATTATAAATAGTATTTAAGAGTATATATAATAAAATCATCGATACATAACGCAATCCATATTGTACTTCTGAAAAATTGAGATAAAAATTTCTATAATCAGTCATCATAATTTATTTCTATGAAATGAATCAGCCGTTGTTAATGTAATAATTTTAATACTAACCATTATATTCATAATTACGAAGTTTGTATAACATGACATATAGATTAATCACTGAGGTGCTGATCCATACAGTCGAAAGTAACAGAAATCTGAAAAAAGAAGCATAAGGAAAAATGAATGCATTTAGAGAACCATATTATTCAATTAGAACAGAAAAATAAAGCTATTTTTTGATAAATTTTAATTCTTATTTTAAAATTATTAAAATAAACTGAAATTATTTATGCAATCTTCTAAATTGTAAAGTATATTGAACTTAAAATAAATGTAAGGGAATTCATTAATTGATTATTAACATTGGACTAAGAAGCTATATGACAATTTCTGGCGACGGCCTTCAAAATTGTGTTCCGTGCTCTTAATTATTCTTTGGCTACCATTTTCTTTCGCACTTAGAATTAGTCGATTTTTTAGGCGTGAATTCGATTGTTGTATTTTACACCACATGCATATTTCTTTTTTAAACATTAAATGAGAATATTTGTGGAAAAATGTTCTTCGAGACTTATAGCTAATGGAGACTAATAAAAAATGTTTTTGAATGTGCAGTACTTTTTAAAGTCTAATCAGAGCTCAAAAGTACAAACGGTTTTACGCGTGCCTTATCAGAATTAGAATTCTGATTTGAAAAATGAAGTGCAAGTAATTATTTATAATATAATAATATTGGGATAAGAAAAATAGTAATTTATATATAACCATTACCTACTCGTTTCGCTGATGATGATGTTGTATGACCATAAATTGTTTTCAAGTTATTGATTTCTAAGTAATAACATCTAGTTTTCCTAGCATAAGTCCTAGCACATTGCAAAGAAAAAACAATTTTATACCCCTCTGTCTTACCTCTTGATTTAAAAAGGAAACGCGACATGATTTTTTAAAGTAAAATTGTATTAATCTTTTCTGCACTCCATAATTCCCCGTCTGAGCCAATTTCTGAAAAAGCGTTTTGTAGATCTTTGCTCAATAAAAGGATTACGCCTGCCAAATTTCCAGTCTGTCGGATTAATATGTCCGGAATATCGTGATGAGTGAGTGAATGTCGCTTTTTTTATGTATATATATATATTAATTCTAATTTTTGAGTTGTGAATAAATTAAAATTTCAATCCAACAAAAAAATATTTCTCTCCGTTTTCACCAGAAAGGAAATTAAAAATGGTTTTCCTTCTAATTCAAAGAAGGAACAAATTTGAATCTGAAATCACGTCATTTGAATATGATGGTCATAGTGCATTAGAAACTATTCTGTTAATATTATATCAGCCACATGAATTGAAGCATTACTAATGATTTTTGAAGTACACTCATGTCCATAAATTAAGGATAATTTAGAATCACACGGAAATTGAACTCTAAAATAAAAATTTCACCTGTAGAATTATCACACACATCTTGAAGAAGAATATGCAAATTACAGGAAACCACCAGATGACACGGATAGTACGTCACAATGACGAGAGTGTAAGAGAGGGGTATATAAGGAATGGTGGCAAAGAAGTAAAATTGTTCACAAGCGCTTTAAAAGCCTTTCAGTGCAATAACCGCATAGTTATGGCACAAAGGAAGCATTTGGATGATTTTTTACGTGGTAGAATTATCGGACGACTGGAAAGTGGACGTACCCAGCTGGATGTATCCGAGGAACTTGGAATCGTCCAGAGTGAAATCTCCAGGCTTTGGTAACGATTCCAAGATGATGGAGCAAGGGTCGCGCCCGAGTTACAACGCTGAATGAGGACCGGTATTTGGCAGTTACTGCCAAAAAAACAGACGGAGCACAGCATCAGACCTATCTCGTCAGCTCTCTTCAGCTACCGGTACGACAGTTTCAAGGCAGACCGTGTACAGACGCTTAGGGCACATTGGTCTATATGCTCGTAGGCCTGTCAGATGTGTTCCCCTTACCGCAACTCACTGTCGCCTGCGATTAATCTGGAGTAGAGAGCATGCATTGTGGACACCGCAACAGTGGTCTTGTGTGATGTTTTCCGACGAGTCCAGGTTTAGTTTGCAGTCTGATTCTCGCCGGACTTTCATATGGAGAGCTCCAGGTACCCGTTACCACCAAGAGAACACCATTAAACGACACCGTTACGGTGGTGCAGGATGCCTCGTTTGGGGAGGACATATTCTTGGTTCCAGAACTGACCTGCATGTTCAAAGTGTAACGATGACAGGCCACATCTATCGGGATGTCATTCTGGAACAACATGTACGTTTGTTTCGGGGCGCCATGGGTGCTGAATTTCTGTTTATGGATGACAACGCCCGTCCTCACCGTACAAACATTGTAGACGAATGCCTTTAATCGGAGGATATCACCCGTATGGATTGGTCAGCATACTCACCGGACTTGAATCCAATAGAGAATGTGTGGGATATCCTTGGCCGACGAATTCCAGCCCGTCAACCCCCTGCCACCTGTCTACCGGAACTTCGGAGGGCATTGCTTGATGAGTGGTGTAATATTCCCCAAGATCAGATTGATCATTTGATACTCAGCATGCGTAGGCGTTTTAAGGCCTGTATTGCATCGCCCGGGAGACATACTCCGTATTAACCATCATACTAATCATGTTATACTGTTTTTTTGTAAATAGGTTCTTTTTTAAAATTTGTTCCAGGGAGTAAAAATCGCAATTTTTGTTAATTATGTCAAACACATAGCATCTTTTTTGTTCTTTACCTTTTGTTTAATAAATAGACTTTACAAATAAGTCAAATTTGTTTTGCTTCTGTCTCTTTCTTTGCCCGAACTTAATTATCCTTAATTTATGGACATGAGTGTAGTAAGTTAGTACAAAGTCTGTGTTAAATATTAATGTACAGCAAAGAATTTCGTAGTGACTATATAAATGTACAACACACCATAGCTCGTCAAAGTGTAGTAAATCTTTGGAAAATAATTTTATGAAACTTACCAGCAAAAGCAGACAAAAAGGTTACTGCAGGACAAAAGAAATATATATTACATATATTAGCAAAGAAACAGTACATTCATTAATAAATCAGAAAAGATTGTTTTTTTCATAGGATTTATTAAAAAAATCCTATTATATGACTTTTTATAGAAATGTTATACACAATATTATCTTTTACTTACTTATAAGAGAAAAAAATGCTTTTTAATGAATATTATTAGGAAAAACTCCCATATAATCGACTTCAAAATAACCAGTCACTCAAAAGGTTTCTTATACCTGTCAAACCTTACTATTTGTCTTTAGCTTACTATTTTTTTTTTCAATTCCTAATATTAGCACACTCTCTCCCTATATATAATTAATTATTTATATATCTTGTTCAAATTTTCAATCATTAATAAAAAATACTTTCTATTCATCCAATCAAATTCAAAATTTTTTTAAAAAAATTTGTAGTGGATGGTACTAGATGTTAATACAGTGTCTTCAAATATTAATTCATTAATTAACGGTTAATTAATTAAATTACGTAACGGTTTTCGACGCCAACTTAGATTCGTCTCTATTGTTGTAACAATATAATTGCTAAAACAATGACAAAAGTTGGCGTCGAAAACCGGGTTTTCAGCCAAACTAGCCAAACCGGGTGTGCATTGTTAACACAATGCAGACAAATCATGCTTTTTTCAATTCCTACTATTAGTTCACTCTCTCTCTCTCTCTTTCTCTTTATTTTTTTCTATCTTTTTCAAATCTTCGATCGTTTATAAAATACTTTCTATTCATCCATTCAAAGTAGGAATCGACATACAAATTTTTTTTTATATTACTTGTTTTTTTTTCTTAGGTCCTATTTTTTTTGTTGAGAATATATTATGAGGACATTGCTATTGTTTTCTACAATATGTGTTATTTGGTTTTCATTTTTCATTTATTGTAAACTTAAGATCAACATTTTATACAATGTGTAAAATTCTCAACGGTCATATGATAAATGCAATCACGTGATCTACATTGAATTCAAAACTGAGACTAGACTTGTACTTGTTGTACATTTGAAATTTAGATAAGATTCAAGATTCAATAGTGGGGTAAAGATGTTCAAGTATTAAGATTATTCAAGAAATTTTTCAAAATTTAAACATCTTGCAATTATAGGTGTGTTTTTAAATAAAGTGTATTTTGCATACCTGTATTTGTTACTGCATTTTGTTATTATTAGCAAAAATGTTTGCAAAAAAAGTTGGCAACAGCGAAGTGCATGAACTGATTGGCTGGAAATACATGATCGCATTTATCATGCGACTATGACGTAACATGAATTTATGAACTGATTAGTGTTTAACACGTGGTTCTAGTTATCATGTGACAGTGACGTCATATGAGTTTAACCCATTACGATACATCGTTTTATTATCTGGTTAAGCGAGTACTTGTTATAAATGAATGTCTAATGTCTGTTATATGTGTGAATATTTTTATAATAATCTAAGTTACAATAAATATTGTATAAAAGTCGTTTAAGATCAGTATTACTTATGCATAGGTCCATGTCTCTAACATAAGTATCTACGAAAAGTATTTTTAGAGGAATTCAGGAAAATGGAACGGGCCGAAGGGGATAAAATTTCGAGCTCTATCAATCATATAATGAATCTGACATTGTTAACTTCATCAAAATACAACAAATTAAACGGGAGCTCACGCTGTCAGAATGAACGAAGACCGCACCACTAAAAATTCAATAAGTCTTCAATGCTCAACCAGTTGGCACACGAAGAAAGGCAGACCAAATCTTAAATGGATTGATGGCCTAGAAAAAGATCTGCTAGTTTTGAGAGCTAAGAATTGGAGAACACTAGCAGGAAGAAGGCTGGCCTGGAAAAGGCATCTTGAGAAGGCCAAGGCCCACCCTGGGCTGTAGAGCCACTGAGGAAGGAAATTGCAATAAAATATGGAACCATCAGATGAATGACAAATTATGCAAGCCGAATTGATCGATTTTTATTAAGGTCGCTCTCTGAAACAAATCAAGAGCTATAGGCGATGGACCAAGCAACTGTAAACCGTACATAAACTGAAAGAAAAATTGAATTTTATCCGAAACAACCAAATAAAATCATTCTTAGGTGTAACAAAAATACTATGACTGGTGTTTTTTTAAATGAATAAATACTTTTGGATTAATTTTCATTCATTTAACATGTTTTAATCACTACAAATTCGAAAATGACACCCTCTTTCCTCATCCTTTAAATTGAGAGTTTAAAAATAAAATAGGCAAATTTAAGCATGTTCCGAAAGTCTTTAAATCAGACTGGAAAATACCAGTCACGTTTATTTATGAATTTACATAAGCTTACATTCTGGATAGCCTACACATATTCAGATACCTTAATTTACTCAGTAGGTACATAGTATTTTGTTTTTTATCCTCGTGTAAATGGTATTATATTTCTTTTAAAACGTTTTCTTGCTTTTAAATAATTTCTTAAAATTTATTTAAACTTTCATTTTAAATAAGATACTTCATAATCACGAATATGTTAAGATTTTAAGAACTTTAACTTCCTTCGACCAATTTAAAAATCCAAAAACTTCCATTTTATGAAATTGGAAAATACAATCAAGCATTGAAGAACTTAAATAATTCAATTTTATATAATTCCGTACAGTCCATTTAAATCATTCATATTACACGTATGAAATTAAACCAAGTCAAAAGAAAGAAACTAACTGAGATATCCACATAATTCATAATACTTACTTATTGCAAAATAAAAGGTATCTAAAAACAGATAAAAAGAGGTATTAAAATTTAAAAAATACTTATTTCTAATGTAGATTTTTTTAAAACTTTTTTTATGCATAATTTATTTACGTACATATATATATTGAAATGTTTCTGAAAATGAAAATGTGCTTAAGATATTAATGTACTTTTAAAAAACAAGTATCGTGAAAATAATTTGCTTTCAAATATTTTTTCATGGATTATTTAAATACAATGGCTCCCAAAAATGAACAGATGCTTTTGATTTTCAAAAAAAAGGGGTTCCATCTGCGATAAGTATTATGTTTTATAACGGTAATTTTTTAAATAATAATTCAATTTTTTAACAATATTAGGGAAAAACTATTTTATACACAAAGCGAAACATTTTTTAAAGAATAAAAAAATGTTTATAGTACACCGCTGGCCATTAAAATTGCAACATCACGAAGGAAAAAATATAAAAAAGATATTTATTGTACCTAAACAATATGGCATGAAGGCAAAATTATTACACTTACATGCAGCTATATAGGGGTACGAAATTAGTAGAAACAGCTGCCTTCCTGGCAGCTAAAACGGCCCTTACCTGATTAGGTATGAAGTCGAACTGGTCTTGAATGACAGAAATTGGCGACTCATTCCATGCTGCTTCAAATGTATGCCACACTTAATCAGCCGCACTAGAGCTAGGTGGCAGGCCAGTCTTTCAGCAACCCAAGACCAGATGTTTTCAATGGGTGACAAATCTAGAGACGATGCCAGTCAGGGAAAAAATCGAATACCCTGTGTGTCAAGGAAGGTCAGAACATGACGTGCAACAAGTGACTTTGCATTATCTTGTTAGTAGAAGTGTTTGGCAGACCTCGATGATAGGATCAAACCAAGGGAAATTGCGTCCAAATTACTAAAAATCCAAACTAGAGATGTGCGCGTTGTTTACCCAATAGTTGCCCAAACCAACGCACAAGGTGAAGGACCCCTATTCCGACATCGAATCAAGCAGGTGACGAGCGGTCACCTCGGGGCCTCCAAACTCGTATACAGCTACCAGAATGTGGCACGCAGAATCGAAATTCGTCTGGAAAGATGACATTGTGCCACTCCTGTATCTAGTTTGTTCTGCATAAACCACTCCTGTATCTAGTTTAGAGAGAGACATACCAGTCTCTCTCTATGCTGCACTGTCAACGGTAGCCGAAGTAGTGGCCACTGTGCTGACAGTCCAAGCTGCTGTAAATGTCATCTCACCGTAAGAGCTGATACCGGGTGTCCTGCAAACATGCCCATATCGTGACTAATTTTTCGTGATGTAGTTATACGGTTTTGCAGTGCTTATACCTCATGATATGCCTGTCCTCTCGGTCGTTAGTCATGGGAGGGCATCGAGATCCTGCATATGTTATTCAATATGATCCTCGGCAACCCATTGATTTCATATTAGCATGACAGTGGTTGGATTTCGAGCAGTGCGAAACGATAATCCACACTCTCGATAGGCAAAGACCCTGCCTCTATCAAGTTCCTATACTTGTTGGTAAGCCTTTCTTCTTATTATTCAAAGCTTATCACGATATTCTGAGCACATTCCTTTAGAAAGTGCCTTTCGAATGAGGAACCATTCGAGGTCAGATCATTTCTTCATCGTGTTGCAATTTTAATGGTCAGCATTGTACATTCACTATTTAAATTATAACTTTTAGCTCTTCAGACTTTTCTTCACCCTATTGTCCCTTTTCCATATACGCCCTTCGAAATAAAAACATTAAATTTATTACAGAATGTGATTCCAATAAAATATTTGTTAATTTATCATTGTTTTTGAAGTAAAGTAAAGCTATTTCTTGGATTCCCAAAAAATTTTCTTTCCGCGGAATGGTCATGTAAACAAATTGTACTTGATCAAAATCAAACAGTTTGGTGTAAATTTAATTTTACTATTCATATTTATTGAATTTTACTCTTTTGAAATCGAAGAAGAAAATTGTAGATTGAATTCTGTACTGATTTTCACAGTTCTAAACTGTAGATTTTTCACAATTTTTCCAACAATAAATCTTTTATTACGTCGAGTTTACCTGATGGCCACTTCTTGTTTTCTATTCGTTTAGGCTTTGTACGGTATTTATCACGCTGTAAACAATCGGATGGTATAGATTTAGCAATATTTTCTGGAGTAATTTGTCTCTTTTACGTTGGAAAATAATAAGTTTTTAATCATCGTTCATAGAGAGAGAGAGTCTCCTCATGATTACAAGCCATTAGGGACATTAAATATAATGCTTTTTTGTAAAGTAAGCAAGCAAAGACGCTCCAATCGATATTCCACCATTTTGTATAAATGTTAAAAAAAATGGTAGGCAATAATATTATTGATGAACTGCGTCTCTGAAAATGTTTTGGCATTCGATTATTTCGTACTTACATTTTTATTTTTAAAATATGAATCAATATTTTAAAAACAAATTATATTAGGTTTTATATTTAGAATCAAATGAATGAAAATCAAAAACGGAGGGCATTTTCTTACGAATTAAATTCCAGCTATAATGTCTTTTTAAGAAATTTCTGATATATCCTGTCACTTAACTCAGATTTCTAAGCCGAAAATTGCTTGCAATTTAAATTCTCTCATGGACACTATTATTTTAATACTTAATATTAATTTTCCAATTTATATTTCAAATTAACTCGTTTGAGAAAGAATGTAATACATGTTTAATTATTTTTGTACATTTGTCAGTAAAAATATCTTTACTTTCTGTAAATTGCGTTACATAAAGCAAATTATTGTATATTTATAAATTTGATTTTTATACAAATGTTTATATTTTCTTTATAAAAATGAATATAAAAACAAAGTTATTTTAAAAGAAGTGTTATATAATTTATTATATCACTGAATTCAATGGTCTCACTTTAGAATTAGGTAATTCAATGGTCTCACTTTAGAATTAGGTAATTCAATGGTCTCACTTTAGAATTAGGTATCATAAAGCCACTAAATGTAAAAATAAAGTGAAAGTATATCTCATTATCCTCTGAGAAACCTATCTTTTATTGTTTACTGTGTATATCGGTTTGAAGATTTGATCCCTAGGAAACTTCTACTTCATTGTTCCGAAAGATATCGTCACGGTTGATAAGAAGCAAAGTTAATAAGTATTCCGCTGTTTTATGATTAAAAAAGTTAGACCACTAATTTAGGATTAAATATAATAATTATAGGGTAATAATCAAAATATTTAACTCATCATTTTCTTCCACTTCCTTTAGAATTACTAAAAAATAGATAGAGAGTTACACCAATTTAAACTCTTGATTCTGTTGAAACTAACTGTATCGGATCAATTATATTTGTATTTAAAAATACTTTGTATTTTCATTTACGCAATACATATAAATAGACAAATTTTTGAAAATGAAAGTCAAGCCACAAAAATATATTTATATATACAGTCGACTCTTGATAATTCGAAGTTGGAGGGACCAAGGGAAAACTTCGTATTATCAAGAGTTCGAATTATCAAGAGGGTAGGAAAAAACTCCTAAAATACACAGGAAGAGAAATTTTTTTCTTTCACTATGACTATGTAATAAACTATAAACTCACTTGAAACTATGTAATAAAATAACAATTGTACTTATGCATAAAATTGTTTTAAAGTATTTTAAAAGTACATATTATACAGTACAAATATATTATACAGAAGTTAAAAGTCCTGTATTAAAAGAATACATTAATATATTAAAAACGATTATTAAAAGAACACGTACATAATGAATTTTTTTTTGACTAAAAATTCTGTTATCCTTAAAAATCTGTTTAATCTGTTATCGGTTCCCTCAGACACTATCCTTAACACCATTGATTCTTCAAGGCAGGTTTCAGCCCGGCCCATGCCCTATTTCATGCTTCATGCTGTAAGTCACACAGATGAGTCATAAATCGTCCTGTCATTCAATCCTATGCATCTTTTCTTCACAATAGCGGACCATCCTTTCTGAACACATGTATAGTAAAGCCACGTGTTAAACTTTTGTAAATTTTTTTGCTTGAGGAACCGGGAAACACAAAGAAGGAGTGGCGGACAAATTGTCATCAAAGGTCACTATACAACACAAAACATGTAAACTCCAACTTATTTGCTACAGGATTCTACATGATGGTGATTGTTCAAATTGTCGAGAGTTTTATAAGATAATTATCTCATGTTGTAGTCTGGCCAGTCACAGATTTTACTTCGAAATATTGAATGTGCCAAAACGTATCAAGGGGCTGAGCATATACTTCGAATTAGCGAGAGGTTCGTATTATCGAAGGTTTGAATTAGCGAGAATCGACTGTAATACATCGGTTCCCAAAAATGAACGGACGGGTTTGAATTTTAAAGGAAAAGTGTTGTACATATGATAAAATAATTTAATACTTTAAAGTGATAATTTTTATTGAATAATATCGAATTTTATTCTTGAGAATATTATAAAAATTTTAAATATGACATTCAACTTTTTTCTAGTCAAAGAATATAACCAAAAAGTTCCAACACAAAAGTTATTCCGCACTAAAAAACACTTTAGAAAACAAGAAATATTGTAATGCTTTGACAATTACGTACTTACAGAGGTATCCTTATGTATATAGAATAACTTTTAGTTCATCAGATTTTCATTACTATTCCTCAATTCTTGGATGATTACTGCGTAGTGAACTCTAGCCCGCTGAAGTGTGAAAGTTCACCAAAGAGGATGAGACATTTTCTTAAAATATACACTTTATTATGACTTTCTAGTCACTATCTAAATTCGACTTAAGCTAGGGGAGAACGTCAGCTTAAATAGTAATCTAAATATCTAAATATACATATCAATGGATGGTCCTCAACAGTAACGTTAGTCATCGGCTGCCCCGTCGGATCCTTTGTCAGCTTGATTCATGGCAATTTCCAATGTTAAATTTTCTAACCTCTTGGTCTCCGTATGACAACAATCACCACCAACAACTTCCCTCTTTACCTGACTTTAACCTTCATTAACATAAATCGCGGTTTTTTTTATAACAGAAAGAGGTTTTATAATCATATAACATAATCAAAGGTATATTCCCTAGAGGATTAGTCAGAATAGTGAATAAAGCCTATTACAACTGTTATCAGTTTTTCGTTTTTCAAGTTATGTTATATCGTACTCTTTACCAATTTTATCTGAATATGTTCGATTGAGTTTAAACCTGGTTTGATTGGCGTAGTATTTTTAGAACTTCTGGATAGCAAGAGACATCAGAGGCAAAAACTCAGAGTCGTTTCTTTTTCTTTGTTATCTTGTTAAAAAATGTCTCCAGAATTCAAATTTTGGGTTGATAATTGTAAATTGTCTGTTAAATTATTAAAATGCAAAGACTGTGATCATATTATACCCTCAGTAAACATCAAAACTACTTGGTCCTGATGGTGTCATGCACTTCTACATGCTTTCCACTGATATGTTTATATTTCTGACTAAGTTATTTGGAAATTTTTTTTTCTTATCTATACAAACAGCGCTTCATTTTAATAAAGTACTGACTTATTTATAATTGATTTTTCGACTTTTCTGTTCCTTTGACTAAAAAAAAAAAACAACCAGTTTTCGAATGTTGTTTTATTGCGATTACAAGCCATTTCTGACATTTAGCAGAATATTTTCGTAAAATAAACAAGAAAAGTTATGCCAAACGATATTTTAAGTATCGTCATAAAGTAAAAAAGTGGGTATTTTAATGATGAATTTATTCGAAAACGTTTTTTGTGTCCGATTACTTTCCGATCCCAAATTATATTAGGCTTTTAGAATCAATTATGGGTCATATGGAAAAACTTTGAACGCTTGGTTCCGAATAAAATTTCTGAAGGTTCCGATCACTTTTGGAAACCACTGTATCTATATATCTATATAACAGAAAGAGAAAAGAAGTATACATTTTATATATGGAGCAATTGTACTTACATACTGGATCCATTGTAGCTAGAATTATTAAACAAATTTATATTTTAAGTGCAAAGATAGCATATATAATTTTTCAAATCTAACAAAAAACACATTTCTTGCAATATTTTTTGGAAAAAAATATAGTTTTTAAAAAGATAAAAAGAAAAAGTTAAACAGTATATTATATATAGTACATTATTTAACTAACAAGGATTGTGGTGATTCACACACATACACACACTACTCACAAATTATCTTAGAACGTATTACATCATTTCTCGGGTTTTTAAAAAAATTATATTTTGAAAAGCAAAATATTAAGCTCATTACATATTTAACAAAGATGAAAATGAAAATCAATTATATTTGCATGGCTGGTAAATCACTGCAAAATTTAGCACTCGACGAGAGCTTGAATTGAATAAATTCACGCGTCAAAAATTTGGTTGCTGGAGTCGCCACTATATGGTGCCATCAATGAAGTGGTTCTCCCACTTGGAAAAGTGCCGTGTGTTCAAAGGCTGAACTGCCATAATATATTATATATAAAGAAAAAAATCATTTTAGGATAAAATGAAAAAAATATATTGAAACGCAATGAAATTTTTCCGAGTTGTTGAGCAGGAGAGACAATGTCACTCAAAATAACAGAAGAAAAAACATTAATTTTCAAATTGGCAATATTAACAATTATGTCCTTCACTAGGGCGGAAAATGTTCAGTTTCAAACATTTAACAATAGGACTGGAAATACAGGAGAGATAGCGACGATTTATACCTGCATGCAGGTTATCAATCGGGGGATGTGTGCCTATTCTTGAAGAAGATTTGTTGTCAAGTCACAAGGTTTGGGGGAGGATTACACAAAGCAGACGTTTTCCGAGCACGTCCTAGACAAATTCTCTTGGGTTCAAGTTGGGCGAACATGCTGACCCGTCCGTTTGAAACAGTTTTCACATTCCACGTACTGGTCGACAAAACGAAATCTATGTATTCTTGCATTATCGTCCGTAAACATGGCATCATGACCCATTACTGCCAGATATGGACGGACGTATGGGTAGAGGATTAAGTCCCAATAAATAACTTGAATAAATATCCGAAACTAAATACATGGAAATCAGTTCGGACGGTGACCGATATCCTTACCCAAACTACGACATCAGCACTGCTATAGTTGTGCCTTTCAGAGATATTGTGGGATAGAGATCGATCTCCAGGAATCTTCCATATATTCGCATTCATCAGGAGCCTTTCTTTGTACAGAATCGGGACTAATTGGTGAACAATACATTCGCCCGTTGCTGTGGTATTCAATGGATGTGATTCAGAGTTTACTGTAACCAAGCTCTTCTGTGAGATGACGTCAATGGCACCTGCACTGATGGTCGTCTGGAATGCAGATGACTTTCATGCTGTCATTTTTAGTTTGTCGGAATATTATTATTCTTGATGAAGGAGTAACGCACGAAAAAAGTTAACAAGTTGAACTCGTTCGATAATGCGGAGCTCGCAAGTGGTTGTAACTATCATGTGTTCGTGATTCTGTATGTTCATTTGATAGTGATTCCATAAGCGGCTGATAATTGAACGGATTACATTTAACACTTGGGCAATTTCTGACGGTTGTTCCCTAGAATGATTTCGTCCGATTGCATACATACTAGCTATGTTTTCACTCAAATGTTGTCAACGACTCATTTTCAGAAATTTGGAACAAAAATATGAGCACCAAAAAAAAAAACAAAAAAAAAACATAACATCCAACGCAACGAAAAAAATAGCAAATGCTGAACCGAACCTGTTTTTATATTACACATCCCTATGTGTGGTTATACAAATATTTTTTTTTATTTCGGTAATGCTTTCTCATTTCACTGCAAAGTACATAAGAACATTTTATTGCTGTACTTTTTCTTCCTGAGTTATGATAATTTTGCTGTTGCTTATTTTTTGAGACAGAATGTACTGATCGGTTACCAACGTGGTTCTCTGAAGAAACGAAAGGGCTTTTGGGACTGACCTTGAAATTTTAGATATCGGTCAAGTGATGAGGATTACATTTATGCAACCACCTCAGTTTCTGAATTTCTACACCTTGCCAAAACGAGGATTTTGAGCGTAGACAAATTTATCTTGCATTGACCTCACTGCATGTCAGATCTTTAACTTATTTAGCAAAATCAACAGAAATAGAGACTACTTACATTAAAAATATAAATAAAAGGATTCTCTGTCCATGAATATATATAATACATATAAATTTTTAGGTACTTTTCAGAAAGAATAATCATTGCTTCAGGTTTACTTCACGATGGATGTGGGACTGAAAGATTGGATTCGAATAGGTAATTGTAAAAAAATTGAGGAGAGAGTAAGG
This sequence comes from Trichonephila clavata, assembly GCA_019973975.1. Lineage (NCBI taxonomy): Eukaryota > Metazoa > Arthropoda > Arachnida > Araneae > Nephilidae > Trichonephila > Trichonephila clavata. Next base: position 41,837 of record BMAO01028592.1, on the reverse strand, counting down.
CTTATTTTTTTCTTTTAATCTAAAAGTTTTCTAAAGCATGTCACCAATCAAAAATAAACAGAATGAGTAAGTAAATCTGTTTTAAATTGGTACTTCGTAAAATTATTTACAGAATAAATGCTAATATATAAAAATAACGATTCATAAGAAAAGCAAATGTTAAATTTTTTTCATTCAATCCTTTTCCACTTAGAATCCAAGGCAAAATAATACTAGTAACTCTTTCATGCATAATTAATACACATTAAAATTAATATAAAATATTTACTTACATGTTGGAGCTTCAATAAGACAAAAGAAAATGAGCTTATATAAAATGGAAATAATATATATATAAATAGGTTATATATTTAAAAGTCTTAAAATTACTGCAATTTTAATTGTAGATCGTTATCATATACGGAATATATTAAAAATCAATAATATTTAAACATAAAATATCTACTTACATGGCAAGTCTAAGGAAAAATAATAATAAATTAGGGACTATTTAAAAATAAACATAAAGATTACCGCATTATTAATTTTCATAAAAACTATTTACTCGTATAAGGCCCTTATTACATTTAAAATACAGATTTGGCAAAATATGCACACAAAAAAAAGGTGCGTATAAGGTGTAGGAAATAGAAATTTAAAAACTCTATGGATTTAAATAAATCGCACAAAACTTGGTATTTTAGAATAATTCAAACATTCATTGTTAAACTCTTTAGAAGAGAGGTTAGAATTCTTAAACTTTTCTGCATCATAACATTTATATTCATCCCTCATTGCTTATATAAATAAATATGTTCTGTATAGTAAAAACACATGTGCATAGTTTCTTAAATATACAGAAACAATGGCATATTTTAATGGATTTTCGTCTACTCGCATTGTAATTATGTCTAGGTCAAAACATTAAAAGCTTTCTTCTCACATTTTAAAGTGCGCAATTGCGCTGAAATTACCTATACACGATTGTTATGGATGACAATGCGATAATTTTTTTAAGTATAATTAATAAAAACTAATTGATTAAAATAAATTATTTAAAGAATTAAATTCCAATTGCTTGCAACGTGAAAAAGTTGAATATTAAAACCGGAAGAAAATTAAACTATTCCCTCGAAAAAATTTCCCCTTTTCGCTTTTAAAACTTAAAGTATAAAAAAAAAAAATGTTGCAAAAGCATGAAGTTTAAAAGAAAACCCATGTTTAAAAACTCGTTTTTTACCGGTGTAAATTTCTACCTTTCAACATTTATGATTGCGATACAAAAATCTGTAATCACAAAGAACAAAAGAAGCTAGTATGTAATATATATATAAAACATTTATACTTACCACTCTCTTCTCCGTAAATACCTAAAAAGAATTTATGTACCATTTAAATTACTTAACAAAGTAGAAAAGAAAGAAAGAAATCATCAAAGCAGTATTTGAATTGGTAAGTTTTTAGTAAAAAATTTAAACTTTTATTAAAGACTTCCCACTTTTCGCTCTGTATGTACATACACATTTTTTGCATTCGTTTTGTTTGAAGAGAGAAATTGTACTTTCTGATTCGTAAGCACGTAACATACCACTAGACTAAAATGATCACTTCAGTCCGGAGGCTGTTACTGGCTTATATAGGAACCTAACGCTATATAAAAGCTTCCAAAGCGAAAAGGTAAATTTTTACAATACTCGTGTATATTATATGCGTGAATCTGTTTAAAAAACATCGAATTGCTGAAAAATTGCCTTTTATTTAAATTGCTAAGAAATATTATATAGTATATACATGAGCGAATTGAATTCCAGCATAAAAATGTTTAAGATTAAAATATTTCTTATTTGTAAGTATAAATATTAAATTTTATTTAATAATTTTCGAGAAAATAGTTTAATTAGGTTTCCTAACAAATAGGAAATTCAATTCGCGAACATAAAAACAATCTAAGCCCAGAAGATTACGCCCTACTATTAGATACATTTGCTGAAATATTTAACGTTTGGACGATAAATCTCTTTGTACCATTATATAAAATAAAAAGATATTGAACTCAAATCACACACTCTTATCCCAGATCATGATTTTTTACACTTCATTTCATTTATATCAACAGATATACGCTGTCGTGTCAAAACATAATGAACACCGCCTTATTTTTCGTTGAACTCGTCTGGATGACATAAAGGGCACCTGATTAAGAGAAAATGATATTTAATTGCTGTTAGAGAAGGTAAGGAAATATATTCGCACTTTGGTGAGTGATGGAAAAGGTTGCTGATCTAAGAGATAGCGGACACGCACAGATTGTAATGCTCCTGACTCGGAAAGAGTATTTCCACAACACGTCCGGTAAAGTTTTCGCTATCATCCATTTTTAGTATTTAGGTAAAGTGTGTGGGTGGATGAAAAGGACGGTGAAATCAGCAATAGACGCTAAGCTGTTGGACGACCACGCATCATCAAAAACAAAGGACGTCGGAGACTATCCAACTTAGTAAAGCAAAATAGGCGTCAGACAGTGGGTCAGCAAACAGTCTAATACAATGCATGACCAAGTACAAGTGTTTCGGAACACACAGCTAAGCGGACGCTGTTAGATATGAGACTGCACAATAAACGTCCCACTCGTGCCCAAGCGTTATTGCCAACTTCACCAACAATAAACCGGGATGTCTTAAGGCCTGGGCCAACTGAGCCCGAGCCCAGGGCCTCGTTTCGTTCTTGACACTGTCTTAAGATCATGATGCGGATAAATTTTATGGTCAAATATTATTCCCGTACATATTCTCCGAAAAACAAGGAATTCCAAACTTCATATGAACTGGCAAAAATGGTAAGACTGTTTTATTATGTGATGACTGTTGTCCATGTCTATAGATCTAAACCTACAACCACAAACAATCTTTCAACTCATTTAGCCGAAATACGGTCATCGGTCGAGCCGGTTTGTGCCTAGGTTTTTGAGATTGTGAGTCGTACACATTTATTTGTTTCAAATTAACATTTGAACGAATATTTTACAATGCATGCTATATACTACTTTTAAAGATTTCAGGTAGGACCTACTTTTGCATAGGGGCCCAGGGCCTCAAAAAATCTTAAGATCTCTCTGGCCCCAGGGTGTCAATAAATCTTAAGACGCTCCTGACAATGGATCCAGGAGCATCGAGATTGGACCATGGATAAGTGAAAGAAAGTTGCCTTGTCGGATATGTGTGTGTGTGGTGTGAATCATGATATCTCATTCATCTCGTCAATGGTAATGTCAGGGAGCGTCGTCTTCCAAGCTAATAGTTGCTCTCCCCGTGTACAACAGGTTATATAGAGGCTGGTGGGGCGGTATTATGCTTCGACGGATGTTCTCATGGACGGCTTTGGGGCTTTTAATTGTAATAGAACAGATCATGAAAACTTCTGGCTGATCTGAGAAAAATTCAGGATCAGTTGCTTCCGTACACAGCGTCTGTCTTCCCAACCGGAAAAGGAATCTTCCAGCAGAGCAAGCCTGGAATTATTTTGGAGTGTTTCGAGAAGCACAATCATGAATTCCAACTAACGTCCCTGGCCATTTAACTCACTATATTTTAATCTGATAGAGCAAATTTGGGCTTTAATGGAAAGGTAGCTCAGAGATCAAACGCTTTCATGTCAGAATATCCCGATTTTGCAAGATCTCTGCTGGGATATTTTGTTCAACCTGTCTCCAATCATCTGCCAAGAACTTATGGCATCCATGCGAAGGAGAGTTGTAGCTTTTTTTTACAGGCCAAAAAGTGGTGCACCGCATTATTGAGCAGGTGTTCTTAATGTTTTGGCTTGACAGCGTATATTAGAACGAAATATTGATTCTTTTTTATTCAATTATATTCTTATACTTTTTTTTTTGCAAGCATATGTTATACATACTTGCCTTTTTGTGAATAAAATGCATCATGCATGTCTTTTCCTGCCAATAGGAAACATATATAGCATTTAATTCAATTTCACCTCGAGCTCACAGAAAATTATATCGAGAGAGAGGAAAATGTGTATTATAATTTGGAATTTCATAAGCTCTATATTCAGAATTTATATATTTTTAATTTTCCGTATATGAAAGCAATGTATTTTATAAATACAGTCGAATAAGTGGGTTATTATTCGTGCAACCACATTTTAATATAAAATTTAATGTTTTCGACTAATAAAAATTAATATATTGTAATTGTAATTTTTTTATGTGATATCTCTTACTTATTCTTATAGAATGACATAATTATTTTTTTTTAAAAATGATATAACTATTATTTTAAAAAATTAATAATCAAAAAGCTATTGAAAAATTACGCCACAAAAGTCTTCGTACACCTAACAAAAATCTCAATTTAGCTTTAAATATTGTATTTCTTTCTTACTTTAGTACTTAGTAGGATATCTTTAAATGTCCACAATAACTTTGAAATGTTTTGGCATGGATTTAATCAGTTTTTTGTGATTTCTGCATCGGTTTTCCTCCATGCTTCTGTTATTATTGTTTTTACTTCCCATTATGTGCTTATATGTCATATTTTCTTTTTATTTCAAATAAAACTCTCACCAAATATGTTCTACTGGGTTAAATAAACTGATTGAGGAGGTTTTTTCAGAATTTTGGACAGTTATAGAGACACCAGTGGCATACATTGAGAGAAGTGCGCTTGGTGTCATTATCTTGTTAAAAAATGAAGTGGTCTCCAATATCCAAATTTTGGGCGGATAATTTAAAATTTCCCTTTAAAATATTTAAATAAATTAACGATTCACAATACCATCAAAAAATACCAAATTACCTAATTTTGAGGCCGATTGACACCTCTAGCAAAGAATACTTCCATCTCCATGGTTCATTGATCCAATTTGATTCTTGGGATTAAGTTTCAGAAAATTCAAAATTGACAGCAAATTGATTGGGATGACGGAAAATTAAACATTTTTGGTTCTGATGGGCATATAATAGTTTGTAAATGAAAAAATGAGGAATTTAACCCCATGAATTTATGTGGAACAAGAACTCCTCCACCACCATGCTGAAGCATGGAGAAGTTATTGCGAAGGGGTGTAAATATCGACTTTAAAATTAGGTAATTTGGTTTTTTCTTATGGTATTGTGAATCATAAGCTCTATTTAAATATTGTACAGGAATTTTAAATTATACGCCCAAAATTTGGATATTGGAGACTACTTCATTTTTTAACAGGATAATGACGCCAAGCACACTTCTCTCAATGTATGCCACTGGTGTCTCTATAATTGTCCAAAATTCTGAAAAAACCTCCTCAATCAGTTTATTTAACCCAGTAGAACATATTTGGTGAGAATTTTATTTAAAAAAAAGAAAACATGACATATGAACACATAATGGGAAGTAAAAACAATAATAACAGAAGCATGGAGGAAAACCGGTGCTAAAATCACAAAAAACTGATTAAATCTATACCAAAACATTTCAAAGTTATTGTGGACATTTAAAGATATCCTACTAAGTACTAAAGTAAGAAAGAAATACAATATTTAAAGCTAAATTGAGATTTTTGTTAGGTGTACGAAGACTTTTGTGGCGTAATTTATCAATAGCTTTTTGATTATTAATTTTTAAAAATAGTAGTTATATCATTTAAAAAAATAATTATGTCATTCTATTAAGAATAAGTAACAGATATCATAAAAAATTACAATTACAATATATTAATTTTTATTAGTCGAAAACATTAAATTTTATAGGAAATTGCAAGTTTACGAACACTTTTGGGGTCCACTGTATATATATGGAAAGTACTTCAATAGATTTTAGACAAAATTAGAAGCCTTGATTGTTCAATCAATTTCATTGTGAATTTAAAAGGAAAAAAAACTTGTCCACATTTTTGCCACTAAACAATAAAAAATTATTCTTCCCTCTATTAAAATATCATTTTGCTTTTTAATTAAAATGGATGTAAAGTTCCGAAAATTTATTTAAATTTCCTTATAATAGAATAGAAATCAAACGGAAGGATTTGAATCAATCGGTTCTAAAATGTTTATCGTTTTTAGATCTTTGAGATTACTAAGCATATCTTTTTTTTTAAAGATTTCAAAAACTTTATTAAAAAACCTTAATTTTAGAAAATTTTATACATAAATCTAGTCTAAAGGGTCTCAAATTTAAAACAAAAGTATATTTCTTACCTGGCAAGTACACACAAATGCGTACTACCATTGATAAAAATAAAGCATAAATCTTCCGCATGGACATCTTGAATGAATGGCATTAACTGGAATACGAAGAGTAGGAGCAGACGATTCTTATAATCACTCTTAGAAGATTATCTTATTTTGACACCTGTGTTTTATGCAAGGAAAATATGCCCTACATTCATAACACTGAGTCAGTTTAAAGAAGAAAAAAAAAAGGATAAAAAAATATCTTTGTAATCTTTTAAAAACATAGAAAACTTCCCGAGTTAAATAAACGTGGTTTTACACTTAATTTGATTTTTAGCTTTTTTTTAAAAAAAAAAAAAATGGCATTATATATAAGCTTCGATATAGTTTCCTTATCTTTCGAATAGCTTGATTTAGGTCTATTATATAGTACAATTTGAGACGGCGTCTGCAGTTTTCAGAAATAATCAAAATTGTGAAAAATATTGTAAGAATTTATTTTATTACAAATGTATAGCCTTTGTTAAATTTATATAGTTTAATCTCCCAGTCATGGATTTAAGTTCGATGGCGCCCTAGGCCCAAGTTAATTGGCGCCCTTATTTATAATAATACGAATAGTATAACAGATTCGAATTAAATTTAGGTATTGAATTTAGGCATGAATTAAATATACATATTTTTGTATAACAATTAACCATTTAGTACCCCTTTGTAAGATATTTTAAATTTTACTACTTACACAAATAATTTTAAAAAATAATTCTACCTTTTTAATATTGACATCTTGAGGTTGTCAAAGCAAGAAAAGAAGCTTTAAAATGCGGTCTTACAGTTGATAAAAAACTAAATTGATTTCAAATTTCTGCTGCCTCGAAAATTTTGGCTCCGCTAAAAATTTGCCGCCCTAGGCCTAAATCCGTCACTGCATCGTCCAAAAGGAATTTCCATCTGATTTTTTTCTTCTTCATATATATAAAACACACAATAGTAAATAGTAATACACATTTTAGTGTGGTTTCTTTAAATTTTCAATACAAATTCCCATTCAGTGAGTATGATAGTTTTTCTAAGATATTTTCTCCATTCATAGCATCTTTTAAATTAATCAATATTTTTAACAAAATTCAATGACAAAATGAAATTTGTTTAAAAATGGCAACTGATTCCCTGTGATTGATTAAACTACACAAAATGTACAAACGTATATAAAAAAATTCAACATTTTTAAACATATCAGTTGTCTTTTAAACTATTATATTATATCAATGAATCATAAAATTTAATTTATTATTTTTTTTTTTAAAATTCTTTGAGATTTTCATTTGTACAATAATTTTAGTTTTAATTTCAGCCTAAGCGATAGTAAACTTAAAGATGTTAATATTTTGAAGTAAAGTTTCAGATGGGATGACAAACATTTTGATAAAAATATATAATTCTTAAAGGGTTTTTTGTTTTGTTTGTGAAAAGCATTTGTAGGGTAAATTTTGAAAAAATACAATTTTATAATGATTTATTTATGCAATTCTATCATGATCAACATTGTAGTAGAATTATATGATGTGTATTTCCTAAATGATTCTTTATAAAATGTCAAGCAGTTTAGGTTTGCAAAAAAGAAATAAAATATTCATGTCATTTGTATTTCTTTTTTTGCAGTGATGAATTCAAGTATGCATTTTAAACTGATTTTCATTTTTTTCATATTTAAGAAATAATAGAAAGTTTTAAGTATACATTTGTAAAATTACTCATCACAATGCAGGGAAGAAAACAAAACAAATATTTATATGGAGACGATAAAGAAATATTAATTGTGGTAATATATGTATCAAGTTTGATAAAGATATCAAAGCTGATCGATCATTAAAAAGACATATTACACAGTGAAATTTCAATAATTTTTGTAATGTTTCATATAACCAATAGCACTCTGTAGGTACATAATAAATAAAAAATAAGGAACAGACACATTGAACTTTTTTTTCCTATTCAAGAAATAATGTATAAGATGATACACACACAAATAAATTTTAAGAACATTTTATTTCATTTCAAATAACATAACAAGATTTTAACACAAAAATAAAATAATGTCAATATAAAAATAGAATTCTTTGGACAATGCACACACATATAAATACAGTCACACAACATTCAGATTTTAAAAAGATCAAAGAATACCTTTCATTCTTTTAAAGTTTATAAAACTTCATAATCACATAAAATCGTTTTCCAAATCTTCAAAAATATAATTAATGAAAAAACAGAAAATTATCACCACAAAAACTACAACTGAAATTAATTTTCTGTTTGACTACTTTTATTAAACATAAATAATACAATATTTCCCCCTTTTCATAAACTTTTCTCCTTTTAAAGATCTGACACATAATAAAGAAAAATTTTACAATCAAACGATACACTACAATTTATTTCACAGTTTAGATGTTTTATCAACATTGTACAAAGTGTACTAAGAAATAATATGAGGGTTATTGATTAACAGATCTAAAATTTCCACACCAAGTCAATATGTCCACTTTGAGCCTCAAAATTGTAATGAGCATCTGTTTTTCCACACAATGAGCCTTCAGTGTTAACAATATTTGAAATGAATTGGTTGTAGCAATACTACCAAGTTTGTGAAGAGGACCATGTTGCTACTGTGGTATACTTAAATTTAAAATGAACATCTTTAATTTTTCCTGTATTTAATTTCAGAACTTCAAAATTATTTACATTTCTAACATACAAGGTTAGGTGTTAGGTAATTTGTGGAGGTTTTCAAAATAACAATAACTATTTGATGATAAAACACAACATGAACATCAGAAGACACAATGAACACAAGACAAATTATGAAAAATGACAAAGCTGTATCTGGCAGGTTAAATGAAATTCTTAGACTGATCAAAATATTCTATACAAGATAATTGTTATTTAAGCAACATATAATAATTCATTTTTAACCAAATAACAAAGTAAAATTTTTCAAAACTATATAATTTGTTTTACAATAAAAATCTCTTTATAATTTTTGAACAATGAAAATAATCTTACTATTTTGCAATGCAAGGGACTTTGACATATAGCATTCAATCTTACATAGTTTTCTATAATATATAGAAAATCACAGTTTCTGTAAGATTCAATTTTTATTAATATCATATTAAAATTGTATAATGCATTACTCATGATAATCTGGAATCAACCTTACAATTTTTGAAAATATATTATATTTACCAGCCTTTGATTCAGCTATGCATATCAAATGATGACTTCTACACAAAAAGGATAATGACATTTGAGAAACATTTGTACAATTATAATATTAATTACAATACATAAATGATAATCACTGACTTCTGTGCAGAGACAAAGTCTATACTGAAGTTAATAAATGACACAAATTTTCATGCCTTACTAAAAGGATTTTGAGGTTTTTCTGAATCTATTAAGCAGTATATCAATAATCATTAAATACAAATGTTCAACATAATTGAAAATCAAATCCATGATCTCCAGCATATTGCTTCTAAGGCAATCCTAGAAACTAATTACAAACTTCATCTTCCATTCCATTATTACAATCTTTGATCATCATACATATAATTATATTTTACTATTTCTTAAATAAAGATTTTAATCAGACTTTAAATTACCTTAGGGGGAAGATGTTCTAGCCAGGAAAAATAATTCATTAAAAATTACTATTAAAGGGATACTAAAAGCTAAAACATTAATTAACATTTTTGTGCATTTCAATGCTCAAAACTCATTTTTCAATGCTCAAAACTAATTACTCTAAAGTAAATTAATACCTAAGTCATAATAAAACAAATTTTTATAAATGTGTGTCTAATAAGTGACAATATATTGGGGACAATATATATTTGTTTTAATTCTTTGTCTACAGTTAATACATTCAAAATATGTCAAGATATAATACAACTATATTGTGCATCATGTACATATATTTGCAATATACTTTAACTCTCTCCCTGGCGTAGGCGCGATAACACGCCAAGACGAATCGAACTCTTGCCTGGCAAAGGCGTGTTTTGACGCTTTGATGAACGCCAACATTCAGGTCACCCCTATTCGCTCCAACTAACTAACAGTAAACTAATAATAATTAATTAAGCTCTTAACTAACAATTGCACAGGTACAATTTTTTTAATTAATTAATTTTAACAATAATTAAGTAATAATAAATTAGTAATTAATTGATTTAAACAATAATCAATTAATACTAATAAATTAATAATACTTAAGCAATTATTAACTAATTATTTATTGGTTGATTAATTAGTTGCTTATTAATTACTTTTAACAATAATTAATTAATTTAGCTCTTAACTAACAATTTTACACAGTTACAGGAATTTTTTTATTTTAATGCATGTGTTTCAGCCATTTAATTGTTAAATTGCCTGCCAAAAATGATGGTATTATTTAAATACCCCCTGCCGCCAGGGAAAGAGTTAACATACATATTTCATATCAATAATATGATTAAGCTATCCAAAGTAAGAAAACTCATTCTTTAAGCTCATTAAGAAAAAGACTAGACAAATTATTTTTATTACATTAACAAGTAAGAGCAAAATTTGATCATATTAGCCATACTCAACTATGAATAAATGAAAATACAATAAAATTCATTTTAAAATGTTACAAATATAGTGGAATTGAAACTTTTATTAAAAGAATATTGTCTAATTTTAAGAAAACAAATGGTTATTTTTTATTTATACACATGCCTATTGCCTGTAGTATTAAAGAAATTATTTAGAGAATGTTCCTTTAAAACAGAAAAAAAAAAACTTTTATTTAAATCATTAGTTTTTAACCCTGTGTGATCTAAAGCAATTTTATTACAATAATTTAAACACTGGTTTTTAAAATTGCCTTTAAAAATTTCACACAAATATATTGTGGTAAAGTGTTGGTGAAAATTAATTCTACACAATTTTTACAAGTTTTAGGAAAATAGAACAATAATTGAGCATTTCTTCATGCAATCTTTTCAAACTTTTTGAAATGGTTCAGCTAGTTTAAAACATTTTACAACATAAACCAAACTTCAGTCAAATTCTTACAATACTCTTCAATATATTATTACCATAAAATTACTATGAGTAAAATTATATATATAGCTAATAAAATAATAGTGAGTTATCTATTTATTTGAAGAAAAAAGTATTAAGTGGAAATTAACATAATTTTCAAGCACCTTCAAAAGAATATGTATAGTCTCCCCCCCCCCCAGAATATACAGATTACATCTTTATGAAAGCAAATCTGACTAGATAATCAGGATGAACTGAAAGTAATTATTTTAAATTAAAGTACAATAAAAAAATAATGCAAAAAAATGCTTCAATTATGTCATACCCTTTTATGAATCTCAAAGGCAATGTCATAAAGCTTAAAATCTATTAACATGTACTCATCATCTAATCTCTGTGGATTAAAAATTATTAATAATTTCTTAATATTAAAATATTCTATACAAATACACAGCTTTAAATGTCATGCAATGTGTACAACATAAAATACAATACAACAGGTTTTATTTTCATAGAAAATAATATAAGTATTCATTTTTAACACAAATCTATGATACATTTCACCAATAGTTTTAAACAAGGAATAAATATCAATTTCATAAATAATCATGAATATTTATCAAAAATAAAAATGACAAATACACATAAGATTTGTTGTGTTTCTACTTCACTACACAAAATTCATTATATGATCAACAATACAGATCCATTCCAAATTTTCAACACTAAAACCAAAATTACAGTGCTATAATCAAATGTTTAAGCAAAAGTTTGTTATTACAATAGATGACTTTGTTTATAAATTTCACTTTCAGATGATATTATGATTATGAAAACATATAGCATCTCAAAAGACTTTAAAATTTGAATTTGTATGAGAGGATATGACATGGATTACAGGATATGACTTCTAAAATTTGTAATTTTATAAAAACATTTAGCTCTTAATTGGGGTTTGGAAGAAAATAGTTGACTGTAACAAAAATAGTACTTATTAGTGCCCAGAGCAAAACAAATATAATCCAAAAACTGGGGCCAAATGGAGATGCATGTTTATTTTTTACACCTATACCCAAAGTCATCAAAATATGCTTCCTAGAGAAATGTGCTAAGAGAGCAGGAACAACATACTGGATGGCTGCACCTGCATAAGATCCAGTAAATCCTACTAAAAAGGTTAAATTTTCGGTTATCAATGCAATAGCTATTGGTGGCACAACAGCTAACAATGGAAATAAAATTCTATCTGCAAAAAACGAGTATCGTTTATTCTCTTTTAGGAAAAGAGATTTTAAATTATTACGCAGAGTAATAGCTATAATAGGGAAATTTGTACTTAATGTGAACACAGGAAACAAAGCCAAAAAGTATCGGAGAATCCAAAAATCCTGAGGAATAATACTTTCTCCAGTAGATGATGTATTGCAGTTCTGTGGTTCAAAGTTTAAAGTATATAAAGAATTAGGGTGATCAAAAGTAAAGATACCTGTAAATGAGAGCAAAACATAAAAGAGCAATATCAATAAATAATCAGATACAAAAAGCCTCAATAGATGAGACTTATTTTTAATAGGTGTAATTAATGAAGGTAGTGAGTGGTGACACATAAAGGAATACACACAAACTCCAAATAAATTTGGAACGCCATATATATTTGCAGCACTTGGATGACCTTTGCCTTTTCCCTTAAATAAAGCAACTGATGCGAGAATTATCATTGTTGAAAAAGCTGAAAAGAATGCAGAATTATTGTAAAAAAAAAACAAATTTGATTCTCATGAAATTCTATATAAAATATTTACAATAGAACTAAACATTTTAATATTTTGCAAATTTAAATGAATTTATGCCAAATAATAAAATTTAAACCAAACAAAATCATGCAAAATGTAAATTTGACATAAGCATCATGTCATATAATATTTTACTTAACATTTTTTCATGTATATTAAAATTTCAATAAATATGAAGATGGAATTTGGATCAAATGACATTTGAAATTGGTATTTTATCCACACAAAAAAATTCCATCACCTGCTATATTATTAAATCAATCATTAATAAATTTAAATGAGTAAATAAATAAATTTACATATACATTATACTTTTTAAAGAATCAATTGAATAAAATATATCAAATTCTGTATAAAAATGAAAGAAAAAAATTATAGCATATAATATTTTTTTTAAAGAAACTTGTACCAGCTTTAAATGTTTTTAAAAATCATATAATGGAATCAATAAATTATTGTATGATTTCATTCAGAACTTAGAAATTCTAGATTTTAATATTTTACTTACCTAACCATCTCATTATTGTAGTAAAAATTTGTAAATATTTTGTCTTTTGCACATTGAAAAACACAAATGGCCCTAGAAGTAGCATAAATGCTATCTGAAATGAAAGGAGAAAAATATGAAATACAGTAAATAGTAAACATAAAATAATAAACACATAAGACTCAAAACAATTAAAATATTTTGAACTTTTTATTTTTAATTTTTGAGGCAGAATTCTCTTCTGTTGAGGATTATTTATTGTTGAATATTTTGCTTCCTGTAACTGAATTTTTCACTTTTTATAATTATATGAAATTAATTTATCATAGGTTTGAAAATATCTATAAAAATGTATTAGAATGAAATACAATATAAAATTATAATACTTTCAAACAGTGGATATACTTTTTCCTTACAATGGAAAAAATAAATAGAAGATTGTAAGCAAATAAGCATAAAAAGTTTACTTTGAAACCTAGTGCACACTAAAATTTTAATTCCTTATTAGTATTCGTTAGTTTACAAACCTAGAACATATAAATACAATAATTAAATTCAAAAACATATTTTAAAAATACAATTAGATTTAGTAATAAATGATAATTGTAAAAATAAACAATAATATAAAAAGTTCAATTAATGCTTCAACTTACAACAAATATTCTGTAAGCACCTCCTCGACTCACTGGCAAGTCTCCCCAACACTGAACAGTAGAATTCAGTGTAACATTACAAAAAGTTTCCTCTGGTTGAAATGTACTAAAAAAAAAAATTAATAAAAAAAGTTTCACCTTTTTTTTAAAGTGGGGGCAAATTGTTCACCAAAAAATAAAGCTCATATTCAGCTTTTAAGTTTAAAAAAATTTATTTTAATGCTTTATAGCTTATATCTGGCAACAATAAGCTTCAAAAAATAAAGCTTAATATTTTTAAGAAAAACTTAAGATTTTCCATGTATAAATTAGCTAAATTTAATCCATAAAATAATAAAGAATGACTTCCTTCCCTCCATTTTATATATAAATGTTAATTAATCTTTGTTAAAATATCATAAATTTGAAAAATTTCTTTCTGATTTAATCTCTATTTAAATATCTGAAAAATCTGATTTAAATATAAAGACTATTTATTCAGCAATACATGACACCCAAATTAATAAAATTTAACTAAATTAACTATCTTGTACCAATATACAAATTTTTTAAAAATTGTTGAAATTTAAAAATTTAATTACATGGTGCTAAATTTTTTAACTAGGCTAATGACTGATTTTAATTTTTGTAGAAATGTTTCCAAACTAATAGCAAATATATATATATATTGATTAAATGTGCAGAACATTGCCTAAATTTTTGCAATAGTTGGATTTTGCAGTATCTTGAGTGTTAGAATTTCCCCACTATGTCTTATTTCAACATCATGGAAAATGTATTTAGCATTCAAAATTTAATCCCATCTTTAGTTACATAATTATCCTGACCAACACCCATTGCAAGTTCTTATCCATACAAAAAGTTGATGAACTTTCATATTCCCTCAACATGACAGCAATGATAAAAACTTTTTTCTACATCCTTCATAAATTTTCCTATGCTTTCCAAAAGTTTTTGATAAATTGTAATTCTTTATGGGACATTTTGAAAAATCCTTCAAAACATAAAAATACAAAAATTATGAAATTCTTAAAATGTACATATAAATAAGTGTATGCTATAAAAATATTGAAAGAAAGAATTATTACACATACACAATGGAGAAAAAATTGAATTTTTTTAAAGTTTTATTTATGCAGACATCAATTCAGATATTTAAATTATGCTAAATATAGAAAAGCAAGAATTGAAATCATTTGAAGTACAATCAATCCAGTGATATCAGGATAAAATAATTGTAAGAATAGAAAACGGCTTATAATAGAAAACTTATGTTTGTATCAATATTAAAAAAAAATCAAATCTTAATTGATTTTTTAAATCCACATATATAAAACGGACTTTTTAAAAAAAATCAGATTCTACATACCAAAATACATCTCTCAAAGATTTGGAAACTGCAGCACCATATATTGCAAGATCACCATACAAATATACAGCAATACAAATGTAAAATATATTTTTACCAGCTAAAAGGAAAGGATTTCTTAATTACTGCATTTATAATGGAACATACTAAAAATTTAAAGCATGAATTCTACTTTCTAAGTTACAAAGCAAGTATCATAAAAAGTATCATTAAAACAGAACTTACTACGATTGAAAAATAATGTAGCCATTTTGCCCTGAAAAAAATATTAAATTATATTTTGATAATAAACGTAAAAACAATATATATATTAAAAATCCCATATTTAAAACCAATATTAAAATAATCAAGGGGTAAATAATCTTTATTACTTTTAATAAGTTTGAATTAAATGGATGTATGTAAAGAAGTTAATATCTGAAAGGGAATCTCTCTGCAAATGAATAAATAATTACACCAGTGCCATTCTCTATAATTTTCTCTAGTGCCATAAAAGAAAAATTTTTAATCCCATTTTTTTGAATGTGCATGCATGTACGCGCACACAATATGAAAGTTAATTTAAAATAAAAGAAAATTTATAAAGTCTTCCTGTCTGATGAAAATGTATCAGATGAGATGAATAAAATTTCAGTATAGAAAAAGACAAAACACAAAATGTGTTACGTTTGTTAAGCGATCAGACAGTTCTTGGTTAAATATTTTATTATGCATCAGGTGACAACGTCATCTCACAACAGCAACCACATATCATATATACAGTTACAATAGTTCAGTTCCATTACACAGTTACAGTTATCATGACATCCCCCCTTTAAGTTATTAATCACATAACATAATCATTCAAATAAGATGGTGGTTTACAAAACGCGGTTACTTCTTTGGACATTATAATCTGACTCGTTACAGTTCTGTATATTTTGAGGATTTACAATTACTTCTGAATCAGAATTGAAAGTACTTATGTCATTGGGATCTGTTTCTATATTAAAGGGTGTGTTTAATGTTCTTATATGTTTCCTATTACGTCTTAAAATCTTTCCAGGCTGATTTTTAACAAAATATGACCTAGGATGTAATTTATGCTTCTAAACTATTTTAGCCGGTTCCCAAGTTTTGTTTTTAAAATTTAGTATCCTGACATTATCTTCTGGCTCAAGTTCAGGTAATGGATGAGCAGTTTTATCATAATGTATCTTTTGAACGTTTTGGCTTTTTATTAACTTTTCTCGAATGTTATTAAATAATTCAGCATTTAACAATTTATTCGAGATTGGTAATTTTGTTTTTAATCTACGATTAAACATCATTTGAGCTGAAGATAGGTCAAGACCTGATATTGGGGCGTTTCTATACTCCATTAAACCTACTAAATAATCTCGTCTATCTTCCCTTGCCTTTTTCATAATGCTTTTAGAAATTCCTACTGCTTTTTCAACCATTCCATTACTTGGGGAGTAATGAGGACTAATGAATGCATAATTAAAATCCCAATCATTTGCAAACTTTTTATAAATATAACTATTAAATGGTATATTATCTGATACTACAATATTTGGAACACCAAATCTAGAGAAAATTGTTTTAAGTTTAATTATTACCTCATCTGCACTCTTATTTACAAGTTCAGCAATTTCAATCCATTTTGAATAATAGTCTATTACAACTAGATAACTTGTATTACCCAAATCCATTATATCTACTCCTATCTTTTCAAAGGGTTTATAGGGAACTGTATGAGGTTTTAATGGCTCTTTACTATTAGCTTTTTTAAATTTTTCACATACTACACATTGTGATACTAATGTTTCTATGTCAGAGTTCATCCCTGGCCAATACATTATTTCTCTAGCTCTTTTCTTACATTTCTCTATCCCAAAGTGAGCCTCATGAATTAGTTGTTTTCTCAAACTATAAGGTACAATTAGTTTTTCATTGCTAAATAACAACCCTTCTTGAATATAGATGTTATTTTTAATTTTATAATATGTTTTTACACTATTGTCTACATTTTTGTAAGATTTAGGCCAGCCCTCTTTGATATATTTAAAAACTATTTGTAGTTCTGGATCTAATTCAGTTTCTTTTTTAAATTGTACACGTCTCTTTTCACTCATGGGTAAATGTTTTGAAATAGTATGCGCAATATTTAGCATTTCAGGATCATCCCTTACAGTTTCACTAACAGGGAATGCTCGTGATAAAGTATCAGCGAGAAACATTTGATTACCTGGTGCATAATTTATTTCAAAATCATATTTTTTATTTATAACTGTACATCACATATATGCTGATTACAAGATGTAATATTAAAATAGGGTATAAATCTGTGTTTCTAAAAACTTGAAAATGGAAAAAGCAACATTAAATGTTTTTAGATTCTCGTTATAAAATACTGCTCATAAAAAGTATAAGTTAAAAAAGGAATCACAAAATAGATCCATAATACTAGAATAATTATTTTACTATTAAGATTACTATATCATTCTTCTATTACATGAACTTTTCTGAGAACTAACCAAATATTTATAATTGTTAATAATTATCAACTACCTAACCATTCTTGCACATCATAATTTGGCTTAAAAGCTTGATTTGAAAATAAATTATTGTGGGCTTTGCTATCAAAGGGATTTTTATGCCATGTGCTGTTATTCAAATCAAAAGATTTTTTTCTTAAATCTTCCTGAAAAGTTTTCCTTGAGCTTAAATTATTTTCAAAAGATGATTCTTCTAACACATTAAATTTCTGTAACAGTTTCTTGGAAGAATCCTTAGAATGGTACAAGAAGTTGGCAGGAGGTGTCAAATGTTTTCTATTTACAGTTTGCTTACTAAAAAGAAACACTTGCTTCTTTTGAAAGAGATGGTGATGAATGCAATGGCTTGAGAAACATAGTTTTGTGAATTTGAGAGTTGTTCTTACTGCTATTGAACTGTGTACAACTAAAACTAAATGGGAAAGCCTCCATAGCAGCATTAAGATCTTTTGTTGGCTTAGATTCACAATTTTCCTCTTCATCTACGAAGCTGATTTTATCAAAATTCATTCTTTCCCCTAATTCTTCTGATATACTGCCCTTTTGATACACTGAATTTTCTTCCACTTGCACTCCTACTGATATTTTTTGAGAAGTCTCCTCAGGCGAACTAGTAACTAATGTCGTGCATGACACATTTACAGTTTCAAGAGGTTCTGTCTGAGAACTGGTAGCTATTTTTGATATTTCAAGGGATTTTCTTAAATTAGTTTCACTTTCAAGTACTTCTTCATACTTCTTTTGAAGTTTGCTTAAATCCTCCTTTAACTGAGTTTTATTGTGTTCAATAGTGCCTAAAGTTTCTTCTAAGTTCAGCAGTGTAGCAGTCATTTGCTGTATCTTTTTTTGCATCCTTTCATTTTTAGAGATTTTTATTCTTCATTTTCAATAAGTATTTTTTTGCTTTCGTCTTCTAATTTTTTATTGTCAGATTTTAATTCCTTATTTTTGCTATTCAAATCTTGAACACTTTTTTCATTGCGCTTTAAGGTATGATGAAATTTATCTACATTTCAAATATTCTACATATCTCAATTGAAAATTTTTTATCCATTGGGATTAATACGTCTCTCAAATGATTTATACTTGTGCTGCGTTTTCTAATTTTTCAAAATTTAATTGAGTCTCAGAATGCTCAAGAAAGAGACAGGAGTGTAGAATCGACTTCTCTGCAAAGCACAGATAAAAGCAATATTGAATTGCAATGCCCTGTTATGAAGAAATCCAGAGATATGGAGAAACCAAAAAATGCCTCAACAGTAGGAAATAGGTGTACATATCAGCGTAAATACTGTAGACCACAACCTGTTAAAAAAAAGCCTGCTCCTACAGTATCTATACGAATGTCAAATCCATCTGCAGAGGTTGTTTTACGAGAACGGAAAGTTGAGATTAAGGATTTGGAAAGCCAAGTTGCTTACTTACAAAATCAGATCAAGGACCTAAAAGCTGAAAACAAAACACTTCTTGATGTTCAAAATCGTCAAGAAAAAGAATTAAGGAAATTCAAAGAAGGTGTTGCTGACATTCCAGCTCTTTTAAGATCCCATAAAGATTAAATCAAGGCTGTGGAATCTAGTGTATATTCTTTACGTAGAGAACTCAGAGAGTGTCAAAAAGAATTGAAAGTAAAATGAGATATAGTTTTGAGAAAGGATCAGACAGTTCTTGGTTAAATATTTTATTATGCATCAGGTGACAACGTCATCTCACAACAGCAACCACATAACAATCATATATACAGCTACAATAGTTCAGTTCCATTACACAGTTACAGTTATCATGACAAAATGTTAGTAAGACGATAATTAGTTTTGTATCTATATTCAAATTTGAAATAAATATTTTTCAGAAAAATAACATGAATATAACAAGTCCAGGCATGAAGAGGGGGAGGGGGGGTGAAAAATTATTACTTATGCATATTATAAAAAATGAAGGTGTTTAAATTAAAATAAATGAGAAATAAAATCTTACTTTAACAAATAGTAAGTTCTAAATAAATGAGATACACATGCATGCACACATACATATAAACAATTAAGCAAAATTTACCATTTCAATTCTTTCAGTTATATTAAAATATTCTGCTGAAGTTTCTGATATGGTATCAACAGCATCTAAAAAATGAAAATTTTATGTATCTCAGACATTTAAGTTTTAAAAATACTTAAATAATTTGTTAATATTTTAGGCAAAATATATTTAAAAAATACATCCTCAGGGGTCTATCTGATTTAAAAAAATAGTTATTCCATCTTAAGGTAAGAAAAATTCAGACATGAAATTTCATAATTTACTTTAAAAAATGTTAAAACAAACCACAGGTGAAATATTTAATTTTATAATGCTTTATAAAGCTTCCTTTTGCAAGAAACCACTTTTTAAAATAAGTTAAAGAGTTATTAGCTCAATTTTAGGCAACAAAGTAATAAATTAAAATTAAAATCAATGGCAAAGTATAATAATTTTTTTTTAATTGATGAAAGCCAATATAGCAAAAACTTTATTAGAAGATAAATATTTTTAAAAAATAATTACTTACTACTTAATAGCAAAGGCACCTTTTCATTTTCTAAAGAATTCACTATTATTTCATCTGTCAGAAAATGCTCCTATATGAATTCAGAATATTTTTGTATTTTCAATCTATTTTATAATAAATGAAAATGGCAACATTGAAGATTTCATATTTTATTGAACTTACAACAAGTTGTTGACTCCCCTCTTCATTTCCAACACCTTCTGTTTTCATAACATTTTTCAAATGGCGAACAGTACGAAAGTGAAGTAAAGCATTTGCAGCTGCCATAGATTCAGTAACAAATGTTACTGTCACAAAGCTGAAAACATTTTGAAAATATTTATTGAATTCACTACACATATTCCCATAACTTTTTTAATAAATCAAAAGAAAATAAGTAATTAATAGACAAATTAAAATTTCAACAACTTAAAGTTTAATCTGAGTACTTCAACACAAAACTGAATAAAAATAATAAATATTTTTAAAAAATCTACTTTGCACTAAGAGGATATATAAACACATATTCAGAGTTTATAACATTGATCTTTTACAAAACTTATAAATATATAACTATTATATATTTTTAATTACTTATTTTCTTAATAATGCAATACCAAAATACCTGTTGTGATATAAAATATATATATATATATATATATATATAAATGTTATTTTTATATATTACAAATAAATCACATAGTACAACAGAGAAGAGCATTAATTTACACATATACAAATAACACAAAATAAGGGAGAATAATTCAATTTTAAATTTAAAAATTGAATTTGTAAGAGATTCAATATTATATATGATATAATTAACAAGCTTATATTTGTCTTTTACCCATAATAGGCATGTAAAGAATTCCAAAATAAGTACATTTGAGCTATTATATATCGAACTTCCCAGAAAGCTTTAATTTTCACTATAAAAACAATTTGTGAGAACCAAAAAAAAAAAAAATCTCTACAAACAAATATTTTGCACATAAAATTTTTTTACCAATTGCAGTAAGAGGCCATGGATTTTATTCATAAATGGGGGGGGGGGATTAAATAAGGTAGTTGAGAAATAAATTTACTGATTCTTAAAGCAGTTGAAATTCATTGAAAACCAGAAGTTATTCACTGGATCACTTGCTCGAAAGTGACATGTTATCATTAGCTACAGTTTAATACAAATCCCTTTTCTAATGTAGTGAGATTTTTACTATGATTACAATTTAGCTTTAGATTCTTTTATAGAGAACACAGTTTCTAAATGGAAATCTTTCAATGTGAAAGAGAAGTTCATTTTAATAAATAAAAAAAAGTAGATGCAGGGATGAAAAATAAAGATATTTTAAAAGAGTACAATTTAAAAAAAATAGTATCAATTTTGAATAATCATGATTTAGTTACAATCTTCAAAAGTGTTGGATATTGAAAATCCTTAAGTCCTCAACATTTCACTATATCAATGAGGAATACTGAAATGGGGCTATTCAATGTCATGTGAATCAATTTAAAGTAAATTTTTATTACATGTCTTCCAATTTCCTTATAATTCCTTACGATTCTTTGATGGCCAAATAAAAGTTGAAATCTAAAATATTAATGGTCTATCTGTTGCCCCCTTTGTATTGCAAAGCTTTGAAATTGAAAAAAAAAGCTATTTTGGTCAGCCTTGGCTGTAGACAAATTGAAATAATTCAGTTCAGAATCAAATTATTGAAAATATAAAAATGTCACTGTTTTCAGAATGTCACAGAATTTGAAACAAATTACATTTTATTTTTTTTAACATAATTTTTCAAAAATTTTCCACTAAATGCCTTTTTTTTTTTTAAAGAAAAACACCCAGCAAAATTTAAAACTAAGATTTCCACAAGATCAAATTTTTTTAAAAAAAAAAGGTGTTAAGAAAAATATCTGATATAAATTTGAAAAAGCATTATCAAAAAACAAATTCTCAAGCATTCATTTTTATATTTAAAAATAAAAAATCAACAACAACAAAAAAAATTAATCTTAAATTACCTAAAAGCACATTAGCCAAAGTATGAGAAAATGATATTTTAATTTTCTATAATAAGAAACCAACTCATTAAAGTTAGATTTCTGAAGGAGATAAAGAGAAACAGAAAATGAAGTGCAAACACACATTGAAAATGTAAAAGAAGCATAGAAACAACTAATTTTATAGGGACAAACAAATGACAATATTGAAGAGCAATTTTGACTTGTGGATGAGATATGTAGCTCTACACATTTTGGTTAGCTATTTTGATAAAGATGAATGAACAAACATGAATTAAAAACAGTTAAGAAAATCAGTAATAGAAGCATTCCAAATTGTTCATCATAGCTTGAGATTTATTCTTGAAGAGATGTTCATCTCTCTAAATAAAAGTGAACATTGTTTTGAAAACAATGCAGTCAATTTCAGCAACAGAATGTTCAAAAGGCAATTAGGAACTATTTACATTTTTTTTATACATACATTTAGCTTTTAGTGCATTGTCAGCAAATTTTTAACTCAATATATTTTTTAAATGAATTACATTCATAGTTTATTGTATTAAGTCTTCTTTACTCCTAAAAATAAAAGCAATATTAATTGTTTACACAACAAAAACGATAAAAAATTTTAATATGCATTCCTGTGTATTGAAATTTGTATGCAAAATTTTTTACAGAAGTCTTTAAGGTTAAAAAATAGAGGTTCAATTCCATTTCCAGGATGAATGCATAACTCAAAACCACAGACAAGCTAGTTTCAATTAAATTTGTAAAATATTTAGCTACTTCAAACACTTTCTTGAAAATCATAGAAACAATGCACTGGTAGATTGATTGTTGCAGTCAAATGCATGAGGGCTATTTGCATCAGAATTCCAATTTTTAACTGAGGTCAAGTGATGAGAGAAACTTCCACACCACATAAATGTGAGAACTTTAAGTCTCAACAGATTTAATGCACATCAGACTTTAGAGGTACCCTAATTCGAGAGAAACAATACAGGTCACAGCAAGCAAAGAAAGCTACATATGTGTAATTATGAAGAGAAAAAAATAATTTGATAAATTAAAATCTATAATTTTATCAAAGAAATTGAAATATCAGAATATATTACTAAGCCTCACAAATAATCTCTACATTGCTCCACTATGAAATGTAAGTGTTGCAGCTGTGTGACTTGCAAAGGAAGTCAAGACAATAAAAATAAAGAAAAGAGTAACTTACAAAAAGGAGCTGATAATTGAGCAACACAAAAAATGAATAAATGAGTACAAAAAATAAATGCAAGCCCTATATAACAAATATACTAGAAACATTTGAACATGCTCCACTTTTGGTGAAATTAAATTATTATATTCCCCAAATTAATTTGACAAAGATTTTTGTTGTTGTTTCTTATTCCACTTGATCAACAGAAACATCTAGATCAAGTCCATGAACCTGTACCTATTTGAACAATGAAGAACTGCAGCAGGACTTAAGAGCAGCTGGCTCGTATGGCAACCAATACAAGCTATGATGTGGGCAGGAGCAGCTTGTGTCAAATTGCAATTTGGATAGGAAGGGTAAATTTTAAGACCCACCACATGCAGTTGAGCTTGAGTGTGCCCACTGCGAAGCCCAGCAAGAGTAGTTTTATCTTGCCTACTGCCTACCTCAAGCAAAGCAGCACCAGGACGTTTTCTTTCATACCATACAGGGGCCTGCTTCCAAGAACTAATATAGAAAAAAACTGGATAGAAATTTCTGAAAAAGTAAAGAGCTACCAAGTGTAGAATCTCTATGGCTGCCCTCACGGGCCAAACCCTCAAAGTCCTGCATTGTTGCCTCATTGTGGTGAGAGTGTTTCTGGGTGGAATGGGCGAAGTACAATGGGGGGGGGTATTCTCCTGGTAGGGCCACCCAAAGCGTGAAGGCCATTTCAATATGCTCAGCTAAATGCATTGCAGGCATGAGACAAAGCCAGACTTCAACCTTTGGTGCCTCATGGTCTTGGACCTCATGAAGCTGCATCTTTCACCCTTCATCATGACTCATTTGTTTGAGAACTATGAACATACTGCATCGTCCATCCCACATGATAAAAAGGGACATGTTCGAAGTGTTAGTAGAGGCCTCCATCCAAAAAGTAAGCTAGTCTACTTTTTTTCTTCTGACAGGAGCCAATTGAGAATATTGTAGTGTAATATAATTGGACTATGTATGTCAGCTACAAGGGTAAAACATGACAAAGAATTCTCAACACCTCTAATGTTTTCCAATGATTTCTCCTTAATAAGCAATAAATGTCATATAAAACCCATTTAACAGAAAAGCTCCAGGAAAGAATTCAATCAAGATTATTGCACTCAAAGCCCTACTCTGGAGAGTAAAAAACTTATTTAACAAAAACTCTTAACAAGGGTTTCACATTGAGTTTTCTTTAGAGAAATGGAAAAAAGTTCTTATAACAGCTATATCCACAAATCAAGGTAAGATCCTAAATATCCTGCCAACCTCATCCACTCTGTAGAGTACTTCTGACCAGAGTCGAAAAAACTGAGAAGTACACAATATGATTCCAACCTTTTAGCATGACTTTCAAAAAGAAACCTCCACAGCCAACTTTGAAAGGCAATTCTAAAACATTACTTTTGCAGCTACATTTTTTATACAAAACTTGCAGTTTTACTCTTTCCAATCAGTTTAACACCCATCCCCTACTCTTCGGCATTTACTGACGCTATAGGTTTAAATGTTGCTTTCTTGTTTATGTATTCCAGATCTGTTTCTTTAAAGATTGCATTTTAAAAGCAGACTACATCTTCAATAATTTCTTGTTATAATAACAAACAGTTTTATAAATATTAGTAGTCAATGAATTAGAAGCAATTTCTTCAAATTCATTCATTCAAGACCTTATTAACATGTTATATTAAACAATATAAAACATTCTCATAATCAAATTTATTTGAGATTTTAAAAAATGCATCTTTTTCATGCAATTCATATTTTGTTACTCTGCAATAATTTCTTTTAGAACTAAAAATAGCAAGTTTGCTTGATTAAATTAGTTATGAAAAAAAATAAACAATTTTCCAAAAACACAATCCGATCAAAGTTATAACTATATAAAGACTAGAACAAAATTTTATTTTAATACACTAATGAATGATATATCTGAAGCATTCAAAACAACCATAAGAAAAATACCTATACAAAAATATAACATACAATGGTTTTTAATGATTTAAATGGACTGATGCATTCTAATTATTTAGCAAAAGAAAAAGAGAAATCCCTTTAAACAAAATACTGAATTATTTCAATTTCAAATGGTTTAAAAAATTATATAATTAATTATTGAAAAATGTTTATAGAAAATTTAAGGATAAATTTTCAAGACACTCCCATTCTAAGGAATAAAATATGTTCTAATAAGCCTTTGAAATACACTAAACACGTATTTAACTAATTTTAATACAAATATTTCTTTAATTGAGAACTGTATTGCAAATATTTATATAAAATTCCTACAGATATAAAAAATATTTATAATTATATATTTACATATAAATCAGTTGGTTGTGAATCAATGCTACTTTAGAAAAATTTAAGAGTTATTGGAGATTAGCCTTACAATTAGAATCTGCAATCAAGTGATGAGCTGATACTCTCCCAACTAAAAAAAGCTACAAGGCATTGCAATCAAGTTGATTTAACAAGCAGCCCATCCATATTATTCTACACAGCAGGCCTTGGTGAATCAGACCACCAATCTGTAATTTTACTTGACCATCAATGGTGAAGAAATTTATGATATTGATCATTGGAAGAGTGTAACTAATTTCAATACAAAATAAATAATTCCCTTGTTAGTAAAAATTTTAAATCTTCGTTTTAATTTACAACAAACAATTAGTATATTTAAAAAAGCATACATAGAGAATAAGAATAAATAAAATATTTTAAAGGCAAGTTTAAATCAATAATGGCAATTTTTAATAAGTAACAAAAAAAAACACACATTAAGAATGTACCTGGAATATATTTCATCAAAAAAAGTCTAATTACAACTTTTAAAAAAAATTTAATATAATTATTTGCATATCTCATGTAAATGCTCAAACATTGCTCATATTGTATTCATAGAAATTATGATTAAAAAAAAACTGTTTGTGAATTATTGCAACTATGTTGACAGTAGTTTCCAAAATTGCAAATAGTGCCAAATTCTGATATCAAAGCTTCGGTCACAAATGTAACTTCTAGTTTTGTTTTAACTTTAGGAGTGTAGGTATTAAGGAAATAATTCCTAGCTCAGCAACTTCAATTTATTTACCATTTACAAATGGAATACATTTCAAAGTAGTTATTAAAAATACACCTCCTAAAAACTTTTTTAAAGTTTTTATTTTAAATTGATTGCATTATCGCCTGCTCATGCTAGCAGTCTGGATAGCGGAGATGTTTACCGTTTGCACCTCTCTTGATGAAATTTAATGACGAATTGCCAGATAATCTTTTTAATCGCTTACTTTACTTCACGCACCTAAGTCTCTCTTCACTTCTTCCCTCGGCACTCTGTTGGTTCCTCTCCGCTACCAATGTCATCTAGCGATGGCAGTACTCCAGAACCGCCACAGGTAGCCCCCCACCAGCGATAGCGAGTCTTTTAGCCATACTTTTTGGGTTAAAATGTACTCTGCGGCCGGAACGGGTTGTGGTTTCTTGTCTACTAGCGCTTTCTCTCGGCTTTTCTTGTCCAGACTCTGGAATTTCTTCTGGTTGCAGAGACACTTTTTCCTTCAGGTTGACTTCCACTGGGAAGTCCTCTGACTCTTTGGGGATGTAGGCAGGCTTCAGTCTATCGATGCTCACCGACACCTCCTTTCCATGTCTCACAATCCTGAACACCTTTTCTGTACGGTCGACAACTTTATAGGGACCTTCATATGGAGGTTGCAAACCTTTTCTGAGGGAGTCTGTACGCAGAAAGACATGGTTGCATGTGGCCAAATCCTTGCTGACGAAGATTGTCTGTTGACCATGATGTCGGGTCGTTGGGGGTGAGAGGCGCTGCATTGACTCCCTGAGTCTCCCCACAAAAGTAACAGGATCTGCACTTGATTTTGATGGGCATAGAAATTCGCCCAGAAGCCTGATAGGAGCTCCATAAATCATCTCCGCAGTTGTGGCCTGTAGATCCTCTTTCCAAGTGGCACGGAATCCCATTAGTATGGTAGGCAATACTATGGTTCACCGAGCGTTTCCATGGGCCATTATAGCCGCTTTCAACTGCCGATGAAATCTCTCTACTTGGCCATTTGCGGCTGGATGATATGGAGTTGTGTTGCCTCTCTGTACCTAATAACTGCGACAGAGCATGAAACAGAGATGCCTCGAACTGCGTTCCCTGGTCAGTCGTTAATCTGAGAGGAGGACCGAATCTGGAGATCCAACCAGTGTAGAAAGCCTTGGCCACGGCCTCTGCTGAAATCTCCACCATTGGAAACGCCTCCGGCCACTTGGAGAACTGGTCCACACAGGTAAGGCAGAAATGAAAACCCTCTGATGGAGGCAAGGGGCCCACAAGATCAATGTGTACATGTTCAAAACGAGAACTAGGTATCTCGAACTTTCCAATTTCACTTCTTGTATGCTGAGATACCTTTGAACGTTGGCACTGTAAGCATGTACGAGCCCATAAGGCAACATCCTGTCTCATTGCCGGCCACACGTATCGCTCAGCTACCATTTTTAGGGACGCTCTTATTCCTAGGCGAGAGAGTGCGTGCAAATTGTTGAAAATTTCCCGTCTGAAACTCTCTGGCACAAATGGACGAATGTGATCCGTTGACACATCACAATGGAGTGTGATTGGAGGCTGTCCCATGGGGAAAGGCTGCAGCACTAAGGAGGTTGGACAAGAGCCAGCCAAAATATCCTGCAATTGGGAATCTTTCTGCTGCTCTCTAGCCATCTTGCTGAAATCGACTACAGATGGTGTGCTGATGGTTGAGATGTGAATGCGCGATAAGGCATCGGCCACCACATTCTCAGATCCTTTCAAGTACCAAATGTCCGTCGTGAACTGCCCAATTAGATCCAAGTGTCGGAGTTGTCGCAGAGTGCATTTGTCTTCCTTCTGCTTAAATGCATACACCAGAGGCTTGTGGTCAGTAAAAAGAGTGAAACTCCGTCCCTCCACCATGTGCCGAAAGTATTTAATGGACATGTAAGCTGCCAGCAGCTCTCTATCATACGCACTGTACCTCCACTGTGCTGGAGATATTTGAGAAGAAAGCAAGAGGTTGCCACCCTTTAGAAGTCTGCTGGTGGAGTGCAGCACCTACTGCTGTGTCCGATGCATCCACCACAATGGCAAGTGATGCATCTGCTGAGGGGTGGTATAAAACCGTGGCCTCTGTAAGATCTTTTTTGCACTTCTGAAATGCAGCAGCAGATTCATCAGCCCATAAAATAGGGGTCCAGTCATTCTTTTTGGCTCCCTTTAAATAGTTGTTTAACACTGCTTGTGTTCTCGCAGCATGGGGTATGAAACGCCTATAGAAATTGCAGATTGCCAAGAAGCGACAAAGCTCCTTCACGGTCTCGGGTTTCGGAAAATTTGTGATTGCCGTGACCTTCTCTGGTAATGGGGAAATGCCTTCTGCAGTCACTAAGTGCCCCAGAAATTTAACTGAAGTTTCACCGAGCACACACTTAGAGGCATTTAGCACCACGCCGTATTCCTCGAAAAGTTGGAATACTTGTCTGAGATGGCTTAAGTGCTGATCTTCATCCTCAGATGCGACTAGCACATCATGAAAATATGGCACACAAAAATCCATCCCTCTCAAAACCTGATGGATGAATCGTTGGAAAGTGGCAGCAGCGTCCGAAAGGCATAAAAATAAACTCGAACAAACCAAAGGGCGTTGTCACAGCAGTTTTTGGAATGTCCTCTTCCCGCACCAGAATTTGGTGATATGCCTTTGCCAAATCTAGAGTTGAAAAAATTCTTTTTTTTGTCTAGAACCTGTAAACAGTCCTGAATGTGAGGTATTGGATACCGATCAGAAATTGTTGCCTCGTTGAGTTTTCTAAAATCTCCACAAGGACGCCAGTCTCCATTACTTTTAGGAACCAAGTGCAGTGGAGATGCCTGACATCTGCTTGAGGGTCTACAAATTCCGGTGTCCACAAGAAACTGAAATTCCTGCTTTGCTGCCTTTAGCTTGTCCGGGTGTAGTCGTCGTGGCTTGGAGAAAACCGGAGGTCCTCTTGTTACTATTGTGTGCTTCACCTCGTGCCTAAGCTTCCTAGGGGTTGAAACAGCTTTAACAAGAGATGGGAACTCAGCGAGCAACCGATGAAATTTGGTGTTGCTATTGACTGCCTTGATTCCAGAATTATTCCCTTGCTGTACCATGCCCTGCGTGTGCAACTTTGTCAACGAGTCCACCAGGCAACCCATAGTGGCGTAGGAAATCTGCCCCTATTATTGGTTGCGAGACTCCGGCAATAATGAATGGCCATTTAAACACCCTGCGAAGTCCGAGATCAAGGGTTACAAGTTTCTGACCGTAGGTTGAGATGATGATCCCATTTGCTGCGAAAAGTTGGAGAGAAGCAGGTGGAAGATGCTTTGATACCGTGGTCAGAGGGATTACCCAGACGTCAGCCCCAGTATCAATCAGATATTTTGACCGGGAAGTCCTATCCGAGAGATATAACCGGTTGATCACCATCGTGCTGCCACTTGATGGGTCAAGTGACGGCCGCTCTAGTTTTCCCTCTGGAAGGAACATGGCTTTCTGCACTTTGTAGAACGTTCCTTGAAATGCCTGTGGTACCAACAATGCTTATGAGCTCCGGATTCCCTGCTGGGTGATCGGCGATGGAAACGTCCTGCTGGTCCACATGAGCTTGATCGTTCTCAGATCTCCAAGCGAGTTAATATTTATTATGGGTTAATATTTTCATTTTTGTCAGCATGTAGAACCTTGGGTAGAGTAAAATTCTCTAAACGCCCCCATGAAAAATTGGCATAATTCCAGCCAAACTTAAAATAACTGAAATAAATGATTGGCAGAATCTCATTGTTTGGCAATGTTTTATTTCCTGAATTGACAAAAATGGTAAAAAGGTATTTTATAGGGTGATACAGATAATGTGGTATTTATTGTCTCTTGCACACTGATTCATCTTTTTTTTCCCACTCTGATATAACTAATTTTTAAAACTGAGGATGTGAAATTTGAAATGTAAAGCAGCAAAAAATAATCTATATTGTTTGTTTTTTTAAATAAAAAGGAAGAATTTGAAAAAGGGGTAACTTTAAATGAATTATATATAACTTGAGAACTAACAAGACTAGCTTCACACATAACATGCTGAAAGAATATGGGGATCAGTAAAACAGCATAATAAAAAGCACAAAGGAGCAACTTGACACCATCATGAATTAGTTGAATTTATAGGCCACTACAATAAAACAAGTAAAGCAGGCAGTTGTTTTACATCTATTGCGATAAAATTTCTACATATAATCTGCTTAAAAGCTTACATTGTTTTAAAAAATAAATTAAAAATCAATTAAATTGTCTACACACACAGCAATAGATATTTAAAAAAATGTTAAGTTATGATAAGTTGGCAGCAATAATACACAAATACCCAATAAAGTTCTAAGTAAAAAAAATTTTTTTAGAAAAAACATAGAATTTATGAATTGTAAATAACATGCGAACATAGATATATGTAATAATTCCCTTTAATTTCATCCTGAATAACTTTTTAATTTTTGATGGTCCTTTCCTTCAGAACTTGTGTTTGAATATTTAACTAGCTTACCACATAACCTGGATTTAACCATTATCATATCTTAAAAGTTAACAGTTTGCATCTTTTAAAAGTAAGATTGCATCAGAAACTATTGAATGATAGCTTTAGGCTGATCATAGCCTCTGTAAGAAGTAATACGGAATTTGCAGTCTCGTATAAAAAGCCTGAATTCAAAAAGATCTTCTCTCTTTCTATGTTATGTAGCTTTTGCTGTTTTTGTCTTCATGTATGCTTATTCAGAAGTCGAAATTTTGTTGTCCAGCAACTGTTATATGTGTGTGATAAGTAATTAAAGTTGGATGCATATTAAGATGTTTCTTTGCATTGAATAATTCCATCACTATAACAACCCAGCCTGGATAGTGAAATACATAAAATCACCTCACTTGCCCCACACCAATACATATATATATATATATACACAATATATTTCCCTGCAAAAAATTCACATTTTGATTTGAGGTGATTAAGTGGTCGTAGTCGAAAAATTAAAAAGGCTTGTTCATGATCACATCATTTACTCAAACATTCTCCTTGTACAATGCCAAAATACAAGAGAGGGAATTATTCAAGTATCATGTTTTTGTATACAGGTAAGAACAGGGAAAAATGCATTACAAAAAATACAGTCATGTGTCTAGGCGAAGGGAATAACTAGTTATTTACAGAAATGACATCATTGTTTAGGGAATATTAAATCCCTATTACTAAAGTGCATGAAAACCATTAATGATCCTATATTTCTTGGAATCGCCAATAAATCTATCAGAAATTCAAGGTCTAAAGAATCAGTAATAAACCAACATGTTTTTAATGTCTTAGAAAAAGATAAATTGAGACGTGTTTCAAAACAGGGTATTAGGTTTATGAATTAGATGTTATAAATAAAGTAGATTTTAATTTTGAGTAAATATCAATTTAAGTTATTACACACACACACATATATATCATTCCATCTTATCATAAAAATCAATGACATAATTAAAACAATTTTATAATAACAAACTAATCTTGAAATAATTTTTTGAAAAAATATTCACCTCATAAAGGCTAAAATAATTAAAATTATCAAACTAAGAAGCCATCCAGCCTCATATATTGGAGAAGGCATTGTAAGAGCACCAGTTCCAACAATCAAATTGAAAACATACATAAGGCCCATCTGTAAAAAAATAAAGATTATATACAGATTAAAAACTTACAAGAAAACAAAACTTTTATAAGTATTTAAAGTTCAACCTGGTGATTAAACAATTATTATTAGCAAATTTATAGACCCAATCTTGCAGAATATTTTATAACTTTTTTGTTTTATTTTAACAATTTCTGTACTGAAACAAAATCGAGGTAGTGTCAAAAACACTTAAACATATATCCGAAACATTTTTGTCAAATTTGTTGGGTCTTAGAACAAACACTGTTCTGTTAACAATTGTGAAATTTTGGAAAACATACATTTTTTATCCCTCTTTTAAATGGGACTGCAGATTGATAATTACTATTGAATATGTAGTACTGGGAACAGGAATTGTTTTTTAATGTGGCACCATATGTAGGTCAGGGGTGGCAAACCTTTATAGGATCAATGTGCCATTTATTCTACAGAAATATTTAATGAGGTATAGATTTGCCACCAAACAATTTTGACTTGTGATTATTGAGAAAATAATAAAACTAAATACTAACAACTCAAAGCTTTTTATTTACTACGAAAAAATACATTTTGCATTGTAAAGTATTAAATGTTTTTGCTATATGTATAATTCAAATTTAAATAACATTAGTGTGATTTCTGCTGTTGCATAATAGATGACAAATAACTTACATTAGGATTGTAAGATGTTACTTTTAGCAGAATGAATGCTGAGTTGGAATCATTGGCCAAATGGTTTCTAAGCGAGTCTAATGTTATTCATATCTGAAAATAATGACTCACTGGCATAGATAAATTAAAATATGGTTTAAGTAGCATATATATATATATGAAGCCCAGTGGCTGAATGGTTAGTGCATCGCGCTTCCACACCACAGGACCGAGGTTCAAACCCCGGGCTGGGCAAGGTTGACTCAGCCTTTCATCCCACCAGTGGGTCGATAAAATGAGAACCAAGCTTACTTGGGGACTAAACACTGTGGGGTTTCGCTTCAGGCTGACCACCTGATCGGAACATCTGCTCATGCACCCCAGCGCCCAATGGTCACGTATACTGAGATGGGCACAGTAGGCCTTGGCCCTCATGGGCTGTTGCGCCACTGAGTTTTTGAGAGAGCATATATATATGTGTGTGAACCAGCTTCTTCAAACAGTTAAATGTGTGTGGAATTGAATTCCATGTTTCCAAAATTTCATAACTCACATTTTTACTTGTATTGCTAGTTAATCTTTTTGTTTCAATCAATATCAACTTTTTTTTTGTTTCAATAAGTTTTTGAATCCATATTGAACTGGATTGGAAATCAATCAATTACATTTCAACTCCTTCAATTTCCAGCCAATTGAATTGGGACAAGTTCAGTTTACCAAATAAAGTCACATAAGGGTACATAATAAACTCTTAAGAGTTTTTGATAATTCTTTGAACTGAGAAAATTTCGCTGAAAATGCCTTGATTGATGAATCAATTACTGAAATATTTTGAGCTAAAATGCAAACAGTTTCGTTCAGAGGCATGCCCAAAATATTGTGTTGCATGCCATTGGTTCGCCATCTCTGATATAGATGGATATCAATTGCTAAAATGTAATTTTGATGCTCAATTTTGTCCCTAGAGTGAGGCATTTGAGCTCTAATGTTGCAAAATTGTCCTGGGAATTTATTTTGCCAAGAACACTCAAGCCAAACTGGCACTCTAGGGATCTTTAGCATGCTACATAATCAAATGACATGGACACTGTTGATTTTTTGCATTATGAAAATTCACTGACGTTGGCTGGGGTCAAACTTGAAAACTTACACATCAAAGACAGCACCTAACCAACTATGCCACCCAGTTAACAAACAAAACAGTAACTAAAAACAGATTGATATTTCAATAGTATGATTAAAATTAGAAAACATAAATAATTTTCAATTAAAATTACATATAAAAAGATTACAATACATAATTAATTGATTAACATGCACAGTTCATTGAATACATGATTAAATGGCAATATAGTTTAAAGAAACCTATCGAAGTCCCTTTTTCATACTGATAAATTCCTCAAATGAATTTCGTACAACTTTCCAAAATGTATTGCATTATATTTAAAAGAAAACCAATACCTTTATCTGTCGAGTAGTATCACCACATCCAAAAGACTTTCTTCTAATTACTTTAATAATAAAAATAAATAATATGATCGAGATAGTTCTCTCAGTAGATTAGTTAGTTTCAACCATGAAAGAAAATAAATTTTTATATATTTTCTATAATTGAGTGAAAAAGTAAACTACATGTATTAATCCTTTTAATAGGTTCAATTCCATATAGATTTATGAAAGCTATGAAGGAACAAAAAGACTATTATCTCCTTAAAAATGCTCTTTTAGTTGAGTAAATATAGAAGAATATTTTCTCTAAAAAGAGAAACAACACACACAAAACAATCACGATCTCAACACACAAAATTAATCACTATTTTATACATCAGTTCTATTTGTACCAGTTTGTTTAAATCTTTCAGATGATCAACCTACTGAAAATTCTACTTATTTCTGATAATTATAGATTTAAATGTGTAAGGATTATTCAAATGGAAGTGGGAAAGCAAAAATAGCAGTAGTGTTCTGAGAGGCAGAACCTTCAAACATATTCTGCACATGATGCTGTAAATCTAAGGAAGTAGTGGTGTTTAATTTAGAAGTAGTGTATTGTTTTCATAAACAGAAACATGCCAGAACTAATAAAGAGTATATTGTGATTTCTCTAAGTTGGTGTAGCATGCTGTATTTCAAATTTTATATGAAAAAGGGTGTTTGCGGAATAGACTGATTGGAGGTATTGTAGATCCTCCTCCTTACAATCCAAATTTGTCACTTTGTGGTTTTCAGTTCAGTTCATGCTTTTTCTTCAAAGCTACAATTCATAATCTCGTAAAACAGAGGGATAATTGCTTTAACAAACATAGAATTATGTGTAATAGACATGTACATGCACCAATAATTGATTTCATTCTGGAAACTCTGATGAACTGTCCTTAATGTACTAATGGATGCTGTTTGCCTATAATATTAATTCTTGTGTATATTTTAGCATGCAAATATTTACAGAAAAAAATCCATTTTTTCAACTGTAATATTGATTATGTATCATTGTTCAATTTCTATATATAATTATATATTCATTAATAAACACTTGCTAAATATTTTCACAGTCCCACTTTGATTTAAACAAGCCTTAAGCTATCCATATGTTAAATAGTTTTTTTTTTATGTTCATGACACTATAAATAAAGTAAAACGAAATTTAAGATTAAAAATACAATAGATTTAAAAACATCTTGAGTTGAATATAAATCTCAATTATGACAAAAATGATACATATTTTAGAAAAAAAAATCTATATTAACTTTTGATAAATGTTATCAATATAATTATAAAATTCTGTCAAATATAATTTTTAAAAAATATAACTTTTCAAAACTTTACTTATTTAACGTAATAAAATTTATGAAAAAGATTCTTACAATTTGGTTTAATGAAAAAAATAATAATTTTAGTTAACTATTACAGTTAATATAAATACAAAAAATTTTAATTTTAGATATTTTTCATAAAAGCTGTATCACAGACTTAGAATGTCATATTGAAAAATTTTAGTAATTCTTTTTTAGCTTTGCTTCTAGCTAAATATTAGATATTAATACATCCAGTTTTGGCTTTAAAAAAAAAATCTCAAGTAAGTTTCGTAAGTTGGCAAAAATATTTCAAATAAGAAAAAAAGCAGCTGAACTATAATTTTAGTAGTTACACACCAAATTTTTATAATATTTAACATATTAATTATATGATTTATATTAAACTTTCAATCTTACTTAGAGTGATATAACTTAACCATCTAATAAAAGATAAAAAAATATCCAAAATGAATTTCATTACAATCTATTAAATAACAAAACAGAGGTATTTAAAAAAATCATCAATTAAATGAAGAAACCAAAATAAATTACCACAGAAGAATATCCTTCTCCAGCCTCCATGCCTCCCCCTGGCATTTTGAATTTTAGTGATATTGACTTGATGTTACTCAAAGAGAAATAATAAACATATAGACTGCAGTGGAAGACATAGATTTAAAACTATTAAAAAGGAAAAATATTTAAGAGCATGTAAATACATTAAATTATTACACATACAATAAAATAATTACACATGGAATACTAATGCAGATTCAAAGTTTTAAAATTAAAGAAATCTGCTTTTATTGAACTATATAAATTAAAATTAAAATCGAAATCTTAAGTTCTGACCTGCAGCTTAATAAGAAAAAGGAAAGAACGCGTGAAAAAGTTCGGTTTATATTTCATTCATCGTAAGAATGATTGCAATAAACAATCATGTAAGATAAGATTAACGATTTTGTTGTTTTAAAAAGTGGTCAAAAGTTGGTGATAAATAAAGGTGTGGACTAAAATAGATTATTAGGAGAACAAAATAGGAACCAAGTAATAATAGATAATATTAAAATAGATTGTAGGTTAAAAATTATTTCCCCCCTCCTTTTAAATAATTATTTTTAAAAAAAAAATCGCTAATTTTAAACTTTTTTACAATGCAAAATTTGACGTTCAAGATTCTTAAAAGATCAGGAATAAATGAATCAAGAGATACAATACTCTAAATTGTCAAATGCATACTCTGTTTCTCATTGAAACTTTACATGACGTACAGATCCACGATCTTCGTTGTTTTCGCCTTTCTGTCAGCTGTGTTCATAATCAATTTAATTCAGTTCTCTTGATTTCTTTGATTTACCTCTTTGGTTTATTACTAAAAAAAGTAATCTGGGTAATTTTAATAATTTGTTTTACTCACTTTGATTACCCGTTTGTTTACATTTTAGATGATTTACGCAATAAAAATATTAAGATTTTTATATTTTTATTTATTGAAACAATTACAGCCCATGTTAAAAAAAACTGTAATTCAACTTATAAATTCAAATGGAACTTTTATTTCAATTGGATTAATATAATTTAATGTGCTTATTTTTGGTACAACTCTAAATAATTTTAATCCGTCAGATTAAAAATTATTACAGTAGAACGTCGTTTATCCGAACGTTTACTATACGGAACGTCAAATATCTGGACCAAAGTTCGGATACGTTTTCGAACATTGCAATGCTCAACAGTTGTTTCGTATGAGGCCAAAAGTGTATTGAAAAACCAAGGTGAGGGATATTTGGGGAATTTCAGTTGTGTGATTTGGTAAACATCTGCGCGGAACATCAGGTCAGTTGGTTTTCAGAAAATCATTGTTTCTATTTAGAGAAACTTGTTTCCATTTATAGGAAACAAGTTTTGTCGAGATTACTTTTGGTAGAAAACGACAAAGGAAGTGTTGCTGCTTTTGCTAAAAAGCTGAATATGAAGGACGCCTTCTACATGTTAGCCGAAGCGTGGGACTCGCTCGAAAGACAGAGCCTGAAAAATGCATGGAATAAGCTGTGACCAGATTTATAGAAGGCGAAGAAGACTTCAATGATGACCACAGGGAGGAGATCACCGACTTTGTCCAATCGATCCATAGGATTTCAAGAATGCGATGAAGAAGATATAGAAGCCTGGATGGTATGCGATGCAGAAGACTATGGATTTATAATGCTAAATGATGACGAGATTGTGACTTCCGTGCAAGAAGAATCTGACACTGTCGACGATGACACGGATGAAGTCGAGGACAACAACAACGAAAGTAGCAAGGGTCCATCGAATTCTGACGCGTTTCTGCGTTAGAGACAGCTATGGAGTGGTACGAGCAATAATCAGAGTGCTGTCTTACTCAACTACTGCTGCTCAAGAAAATCAAAGACTTTGCAATGAAAAATCGAAGGTGTACAATGGTACACCTTCGAATAAGTGATTAGAAAAATTGCGATATTTTGCACCTATTTTGCTTTTTCTTTTCAGGCACGTTTCCCGCATGTGAGGATTTACAACATTCGTATAGTGTCCGGTTTCATATACTGCATGAATCGCTTTCGGTTTTTGGTTATCCGAACAATCGCGTATCCGAACGGTGTCCGGTCCCAAATGATTCGGATAAACGACGTTCTATTGTATAGAATTTTAGGGAGGACCACACTTACAGTGTTTGAAATTTTCCACTGCCAAAACCCTTTTCTAGCAAAAGGTTGATTGTCAATACGTATCCTTGAGAGGAATCGGCCTGTAGTAGCTATCAGTGAGATGATTCACCCAGAAGCTTTTTCCCAATGGTAATACATGCTTTTCCTCTACTTTATTTATTTATTTCTTTTTTGCATTCAACGTTTTTTCAGACCATTGATATTT
This sequence comes from Trichonephila clavata, assembly GCA_019973975.1. Classification (NCBI taxonomy): domain Eukaryota; kingdom Metazoa; phylum Arthropoda; class Arachnida; order Araneae; family Nephilidae; genus Trichonephila; species Trichonephila clavata. Next base: position 2,916 of record BMAO01028592.1, on the reverse strand, counting down.
TTTGAAAATATTAGAACGAGCAGCAATTAGAGAACAATCTCGAATCTACTTTTTAAAAATTTCATTTCGAGAAATTATGAAGATACTTCTTAATATCAATTAAATTAAATTGTATTTTTGTTCGATTAAAATCTTTGCAGAATATCTGTCTAAACCTTTTTTCTATTTCCTTCAATTTACCATCCTTTTACTCAGTGTCCCAAAATGACCTATGATTTGAAAACTAAATTTACAAAAGGGACAGAAAGTGATAGAAATCTGCGATTTGTTGTATTATACTTTAGTATCCAGTGAATTTATTATTACTAAGTTTCAAAATTAGTTACAATGTTCATCTACAGGTGATGCATCTGACTAGGAAAATTATAAGACATTTTTTTTTATGTTCATACTGTCAGATCGGTAATCTATAATTCAATTAGCCTTTTAGTGTGAGCTTCAAAATTGGCTAACCCGTTGAAACAGCGAATATTTCTTGTCTTAATCACCTGAATCAGTTTTGTGACTTCAAGACGCAGTTTGTAAAGAAAATTCTGTGTCAGAAAAAGACCCGCATTAAAAGCACTGTTCAAAAAATCTTAATGTACTGGGAATATCAATGGTAACCATGTTGGAAATGTCGACCACCCAATTTCAAAAGTTACGGGCGAAAATTGCAGTGATTCAGCAGTTTATCCAAATTTGATGACCGAATCATTTTCTTTGACTGCCAAATGTATGCCCAAAGTGGTATTAAACGGCCTCCCTATTTCCCATATTTAACACTATGGTATATTTTTGGTGGGAAGGGGGGGGGATACGTGAAGATATCAGATGTATCGCAACAATTCATAAAACCATACTGAATTTGAGCATTACATTTTAAACTATTCCAACTGAAATGTTCACACTGGCGTCTGCATCTTAGTCCTCAGACAACGCCATATTATTGCAGAAAATTATGAAAGTGTTGTTTTATAGTTTTTTTCCAAGTCAGAAGCGCAACCTGTTGCGGAATTTGTAATTAATTTTGATACTTGGTGGAAATAAATACCCTGTTTACCAAAACAGAATACAACAAATCATACAGTTCTATTGCCTTCCGTTTTTCATTAATTTATTTTTCAAATCATCAGTTGTTTTTTGGACACCTGGTAAAAAAGCTTTCTTTAATATTTTATAGGTTCAGCGAAATTTAACATGTATAAAGAAACTTTGCACTTCTAATTTTTCTTGACTAATTTAATTACTAAAGTTCCTCACTCTTTTTTTTCGAAATGATTAAATACTTTACTGAATTTTGTTCGGTCATATTTATTCAAAGCTGATTTGTTGCATAACATCAATTCTTTTATATTATGGCTTTTAATATTAAAATTAATTACTAAAAATTTGATTATAAAGTAAGTATAACTAAAATACAGAATTTTAGAACTGTATCATTTTCAACTTTTCATTACTTAGCTTATAGCTTTCCTAATACAAAGAATAAGGACATCAATCCTTGAAATAAAAATCATCTATAGATCTTGTGTGTAGCAGTGAACAGCACGGGAAAATTTTTTTACAGATAATAAAACCCGTCCAATGGGAAGAGTGAAAATAACTCTCCGCATGGACTATCCGAGAAAAATAACTATCTGTGCAATCCAGAATGGGCTCAATTCATGTGACGTCATAATCACATGATAATTATAACTACGTGTTTTTAGCCAATCAGCTCAAAATCTCATGTGACGTCATAGTCATACGATAAAAGCAATCATGTGTTTCCAGCTAATAAATTCATGCTTCGTTGTTGCCATCTTTTGATATTTTCAGAAATTTCTCTTTAAAAATACGAATTTGTCAACAACAATAATGCACATAGGTAAACAAAATGCATTTTATTTGAAAGTACCTGCATAAAATAAGATTTTTTTTTTAATTTTAAAATCCTTTGAAGAAATTTATTTTTTTATAACATTTGAACATTTTTACCCAATTATAAAATTTGAAATTGTACCCAAGTTTTACAAATAGAACAACAAGTACAATTAATTTGATGTCTGTTTTGAATTCAATGGAGAAGCGTATTTGTCTTCATCATGTGACCGGCATGAATTAAGGCCATTCTTAACAAAAACGGAGAAACCTGAAGACACAAATAGTATTCTTTTAAAGGGATTGTTAGTTGAAATGTTTTCTGAACTACTGACTAGACAAAAAAATGAAAATTGATCAAACAAAAGTTTATTAAAGGAAATAAATAAATTGTGTGTCATCTTTTGAATGAAAATGTTTTACGGTGAGGTTCAATTTTTTCTTAAGTTAATTTGTCAAAACTTTAGTATTCTTCTTTTCCGTTTATCATCGAAAAGTAATTTCTTTTTCTTCGTGACAATACTCTCCAAAGAACACACATTAAAGTCAAAATATTGGTATTAAAATACATTGTGGGAAGACCTCTCAAATAAAATATAGGTGTATTACCCCTACAAATAGGTAAGGATAATCTACACACACACACATATATATATATAATATTAAAATAAAATAATAAGGTACAAAATTGTATTTTCTACAAGGCTAAGAAAGAATGAAATTAGATTTTAAGAAGCATATCAAGAAAATAAATGGTGCAAAAGAATATTGTTCTAAAATTGGATAAAAACAGACAATAGAAGAAACAAAGGTGTAGAGCTAATAAAATTGAAAATACCAAAAGAGTCTTTTGGATTAAAATTGATTTCTATTATGATTTGTAAAGCTGTCGCTGAAGTAGGCCAACGATTTAGGATTAATCAATGCTTTATGGATCCATCTTCCCCGTACAGCAGAAATTTTCGACATAATAGAAAAAACAGAGTCATGCTGAAAAATTAGGCCTACATCTATCCACACGTGGATGGAACATTAGGCAGTAAAACAATATATATAATATATATATATATATCA